>JAZKJV010001236.1:0-280815 GCA_037367405.1 Ottelia alismoides
TTTAAAATCCCTGCTTAAACAAGCCAAATAAAAATATCCTTTAAAACTCTATTTTTATCATGTACAATATTGTGTATAATTAGCCTTTAATTATTTGTATTTAATTGCCCTTATTTTTCTGTAATTATTTTATCACTCAAAAACCCCTAAAAATTAGGTAGATAAGTTGTGTATAATTCACTGACCTTTAAAACCACTAAAAAATACAAAAAACCACTCAAAACCACAAAACCGATGTTTTTATCCCCTTAAAAATACCCCCAAAAATAGCTTTTGTACAAATGACCTCTTTTGGCTTTTTGACATACATGAAAGTTGTAGATCTCATCGAGACGAGCAACTTTAATGTTTTGACTTTTTCCAAATTCGGTCTCTAGCTATTTCTTTTATATTTTTTCTTTGTATTTATTTTTAAATTATTCTGATTGGGCCACGTGGCGCCCTCTGGGCCGCCCACGTGGCCCGCTTCCCATTCCGCCACCCGGCAGCCTCCTGAGCCATCGGATCACTCCATCCTCGCCCCAATCTCCGCCGTTCATCCTCGCCTCCCTCACAGCCGTCAGATCTGATGGTCAGATCTGATCTCAACCGCCTAAACCCGCCTCATCTACGACCGTTGGATCAACCTCCATCCTATGCCTCTCCTTGCGCCACGTCGCCCCTCCATCTCAGCCCTCCGATCCTGCCAACCATCCAACACCCCTCAGCTCGCCACGTCATCCCCTCACCACAGCCGTCAGATCTTCAAACCATCCGACGCCTCTCCTTCTCCACGTCCTCCTTCTCCCTCAGGCCGTTGGATCCTTCTTTTCCCTCCATCATAGCCGCCCGTCAGCGCCTATTTCTCCACCGTTCGATCAGATCCGTGGATCTGATCGTAGCCTTCCACCAACACTCGCATCCTAGCCGTTGGATCGCTAGATCCAACGGCCAGGAAATCGTCTTCCACCTCGCGAAACCCCTCCTCCCAGCCGTTTCACCTCGCGAGTCCCTTCCCCCCTTCATTTTTGGAAGGATCCTCTGGCTCCCCTTCCCCGCCTTAAACCGCCAGCACCTAGCCCAGTTCCTCCGCCATCCTGCCGCACATTAACCACCCTCGCCATCACTCCTCCACCATTAAAATCTCCATCGAAACCCCCTTCTACCCACGTAACCGCCGTTCTCCTCCGCCTATTAAACCCCCTCCCCAGCCACCAGAGCCACTTGTCCACCATTGTGGGGCCTCCATCTAGCCTCCTCCGCCCCTCCGGTGACAGCGGAGGGGCAGGATTGTCGAGACGAAGACGGTGGAGGTCTGGTGTCGACCCACGGCCTATTCCGCCGTGTTCTGGTGGCTCCGCCACCGCCGAGCCCCCTGGAAGATCGACCAGGTCGAGGCGAAGGACCCCGGGCTCCTCGGAGCTCAGCCCAGATCAAGTTCGCTCCGCCAGCTCCTCGCTCCAGCGAGGAGATCTTCTTCTTGCTTTTTCTTTCTTTTTCTCGTAGTTATTACGCTACCTACAGTCACCGTCCCCCTCCATTAAACACTCCACCAGCTTCGCCCAACCACCCCGACCTTCGCCGACCACCCATTCCCTTCTCCAGACCCCCAGCCGCTCTGACCCACCTCCTCCTCCACCTCGCCGGAGGAGGAGCTTTGGCCTCCACTTCCGATCACCCTCACGGCCATCACTCACCTCACTCGCACGCACACACTCCGCACGCTTCGGCTATGTGCTTCTAACCATTGCAGGTACAAACATCTTCACTGGCCGGATGTGGCACCTGAGCTTCAACTCCGCTCTCCGCCGCAGGTGCAGCTCCACCGTTCAGCCGTTCAAGACATCTCTGGAGCTTCGCCAGCTCTCCAGCTTCATCGCGGACCGCTCAGCTCCATGGCCTGACCTTCAGGCAAGCACTGGGAGCGCGGCGGAGCTATGGCATGGTCACCGAAGCCCCGCCTCCTTCGGTGGCCCGCGGGGGAAGAGGAACGCACAGCTACCGTCCGATCACCAGGATCGGACGGCTCTGACGACGCCACGTGGTGGGACCCGAGCCCTACTTCCAGACCTATAGGCTCGGGTCCTCCGCGCCTAACGCTGAACGTCCAGATATAGCCACGTGGCCCGAGCCACAGCCTCCTCCCGAGCCTAGCCCTCACGTGCCTTGCACGTGAGGTCTGGGTAATTTGCACGCCAGACCGAGGAACTTCCGGATATTGCATTTTGGTCCCCAAGCACGTGCCTCACGTGCGTGCCTGGGTATTTTACAGGGAGGCCCTCATGGTTTTGAGGAATTACAAAAGGGCCCTTGCACGCATGGACAAATTACTCACAGGCCCGGGCGGTTTCTTTATTTGCATTTAGGTCCCTCCAGGGACCTAAATGCAATAATTATCCCTTTATTTTATTGCATTTTTATTACAATTATGCCCTTGCACTGTTTTTAGCATAACTTGAGCATCGTAGGTCCAAATTGCATGATTTTAGTGTCGTTTTGATCCTTGTTTTGTCCTCTACAATCTAGCATACTTATTTGTCTCATTTGACAATGTTTTAAATTAAGTGATTTTTTATGTCAAAAATGGGACTTTGCTATACTTGTCTGCTTGATTTAATGACCGTTTTTTAATGATGTGTTCAAAATGGCTCTAACTTCATTTTATATTGCATTGCTCACATTTTAGGGTATAATTGTAGCATTTGATTCATCATGCATATTCCTTTGCATTATTTGCCCATGCATCACTTTAACTTGCATAAAAACCAATAAAAAATTACATGCATCATAACATCACTTTGCATTGCCTTGAAAATATCATAGTGCTTCAGAATTTGCATATAGACCTGAAAATGAGATTAATTGACATTGAACTTCAAGAATCAATATTCAAAAGCCATAATTAAGCAGCTGTGTCCCTGTGTTCGACCTTGGTACACTTGCCAAGCACAAATATTCCACAGCATTCAAAGTCTGTGGTTTTTGCTGAACAAAATTCGCCTCCTGTACTACAGCTTAATTCCATAATATTAAAGAGGCGAATTTTACGCTCATCAAATGGCGCCGTTGCCGGGGATGCGGCCTTGCTTAATTTTTGAATTTTGATTTTCTTTAATTAACTCAATAATTTCTAGGTCCTCATTCCATGCATCATTTAGTTGCAAATTATTTTGCGGATTTAATTTCTCTGGTTTTTCTAACGTTTATCTTTTGTGGCAGGGCCCATGGTGATCGAGGACGCTTGATCCTCATGGAGGCGTGAAGTCAAGAACTCTCGCTGAAGAGGCCGCAAGAGACCCTGTGAAGGATTTGGGAGATTATAGCAGTCAACTTGCATTGCATATTGTAAAAAAAAATTGCATCTGCATATTTATTTCCATTATTGCATATTGTACAAAAAAAATCCCCCCCCCCCTCACACACACACTTACACCGCACATATTCACCCTCACCCGCCCCCTGAATATATCTCTCTTTATCTCTCTCTCTCTGTGTATATCTATTCTTCACGAACCCCCTCTCCCTTACCCGTGTATCATAGACCCCCCCCTAACGCAGACCTTACTCAGGCTATTTGTAGCCTAAGTATAGGGGGGACCTGCCTGCTCTTCCATCCCTCATCCTGTCTTCTTGTGCTTAGGCCAATTTTGGTCTAAGTATAGAGGGACCCTCCTCCTCAGTTCTGCTATATCACTCTATACTTGAACCGAGCCTTGGCTTCATGGCACTTGTGCTATGGGGACATAGCAAATTTTAAGTATAGGGGGGTATACCGTATATTATTGTATTTTACTTTAGCCTTAGCTCGCGTTTTTAAAACTTTTTAAAATTTTATTTTTCGGGTTGGGTTTTGGTAAACTAGTGAACTGAGTAAAATCCTGTAAAAATTAAAATTTGAGGGTTTAATTTTTGTAAATCTTCCTGTATTAAAAAAATTGATTGAAAATTTTTCTTGGAGGTTGACTCTGACTACTAGGTTTAGTAGACATTTTCAGTGAGGGAACCTCGGTCTCCCTTAGCAGAGTGGGTGGTTTAGAGGACATCGCATACGGCCCCGTCCTCAAGTAACACGGGCCTCGGCCCGTACTTACACCCATACTGGCTGAAAGTGTATACTTTTATTTGAGCCTGGGCCAGTCATTGTCTCTCCGAGGAATAAAAAAAAAGTATAAAATTAAAACCCATAAAAATTTGCAAAAGATAAAAATCACACAAAAATTCACTAACCCGTGGAGTTGGTGTATTCCTGACACAATCACACTCACGCAAGGCTTGAGGATTTTTGAGGACACTGGATCCCTGGGATCTTGAGAGTCTGAGTTAACATGCCTTAGTCATTAGGGTTTTCCTGACTTAAATATCCACACTCCTCTGATTTGAAAGATTTGAGTGCTATATTGCACTCTTTATCTCTACTTTCAAGAAAATATGATCAGCACAGTCACTTCCACAACTGCATGATTGATGAGCTGAGATGAGATATCACTTGAGGAACTAGGATCAGATATTTAAATTTAGACCCGATCTTATGATATTCGAGGATGGGATAAAGTTAATGAAGGCTTCAGAAAACCTGAGTGTCAGCAAAAACCCTAGCCAGTATGTGAACAAGATTCATATGCTATCTCTTGATATTTACCTAAAAGTGCCAGGGTGTGATGAAACTTAAAGAAACTTGTTGATCAGTGTGCGCCAATCTCTTGGTAAAAGCAGTGGAGCTAGCCAACAAAAGAAATGAAATGTTAAAGAAAAGCTCTAAAATCAAAGTCAATTCCAAATGAGCTTCCACCAATGGCGAGCGCTCCCAACCATTTTCAAAGTGTCCACTTGGACCAAGCGCTAAATAGGACCAAGGAGTCGGGCTGACACCACAAAAAGGGCCCTGCATCGTAAGCGATACAAGTCTGGGTGTCGAAGGTATCTTAGATACTCAAAAAAGACACACCCCGGTGTACTCCTAGAAAAACAAGTGCAGACGACTCCAACTCTCTTGACGGACACATTGATCAACAAAGTATTAATATACATGTGTTGAGTAAAAGGCACTCGAGAGGCCCCTTGTTCCAATGTGAGGGTGAGAAAATTATACATAATCCTAGTACCTCCATCATCTGGCCGTCCATCTACATTTTAAAGTCTGACAAACTAAAGAGATGGTTGACTGAAGCAAGAGTAGACTTCTTCCCTAGTATTGAGGATTAGGTCTAGAGGAGAGTCTTTGGGACTGGAACTTTGGGTGATGCATCGACTCGGCTCTCATGAAATGCAGTACACTAAATGTCATATCCTTATATTATATGTACAAAAAGAGAGTCTGATAATCAGAGAAGTTGGATTCCTTCTGACTAAGGCTTGGATAAACCCAGAATTTTAGGATCATTTAGGTCAAGGGTCTTCGAAAGATCAAGCCTTGAATTTTTCACACGCACTGTCAGGAATTAATCCGACTCCTTCATTCTTTAGATGCTCGAGGACGAGCATGGTTTAAGTATAGGGGTATGATGAATCTCGTATTCATCATGCTAAAAACTCCTTATTAAAATCCCTGCTTAAACAAGCCAATAAAAATATCCTTTAAAACTCTATTTTTATCATGTACAATATTGTGTATAATTAGCCTTTAATTATTTGTATTTAATTGCCCTTATTTTTCTGTAATTATTTTATCACTCAAAAACCCCTAAAAATTAGGTAGATAAGTTATCTATAATTCACTGACCTTTAAAACCACTAAAAAATACAAAAACCACTCAAAACCACAAAACCGATGTTTTTATCCCCTTAAAAATACCCCCAAAAATAGCTTTTGTACAGATGACCTCTTTTGGCTTTTTGACCTACATGAAAGTTGTAGATCTCATCGAGATGAGCAACTTTCATGTTTTGACTTTTTCCAAATTCGGCCTCTAGCTATTTCTTTTATATTTTTCTTTGTATTTATTTTTAAATTATTCTAATTGGGCCACGTGGCGCCCTCTGGGCCGCCCACGTGGCCCGCTTCCCATTCCGCCACCCGGCAGCCTCCTGAGCCATCGGATCACTCCATCCCCGCCCCAATCTCCGCCGTCCATCCTCGCCTCCCTCACAGCCGTCAGATCTGATGGTCAGATCTGATCTCAACCGCCTAAACCCGCCTCATCTACGACCGTTGGATCAACCTCCATCCTATGCCTCTCCTTGCGCCACGTCGCCCCTCCATCTCAGCCCTCCGATCCTGCCAACCATCCAACACCCCTCAGCTCGCCACGTCATCCCCTCACCACAGCCGTCAGATCTTCAAACCATCCGACGCCTCTCCTTTCTCCACGTCCTCCTTCTCCCTCAGGCCGTTGGATCCTTCTTTTCCCTCCATCATAGCCGCCCGTCAGCGCCTATTTCTCCACCGTTCGATCAGATCCGTGGATCTGATCGTAGCCTTCCACCAACACTCGCATCCTAGCCGTTGGATCGCTAGATCCAACGGCCAGGAAGTCGTCTTCCACTTCGCGAAACCCCTCCTCCCAGTCGTTTCACCTCGCGAGTCCCTTCCCCCCTTCCATTTTTGGAAGGATCCTCTGGCTCCCCTTCCCCGCCTTAACGCCGCCAGCACCTAGCCCGTTCTTCCGCCATCCTCGCGCCACCATTAACCACCCTCGCCATCACTCCACCATTAAAATCTCCATCGAAACCCCCCTTCTACCCACGTAACCGCCGTTCTCCTCCGCCTATTAAACCCCCTCCCCAGCCACCAGAGCCACTCGTCCACCATTGTGGGGCCTCCATCTAGCCTCCTCCGCCCCTCCGGTGACAGCGGAGGGGCGGGATTGTCGAGACGAAGACGGTGGAGGTCTGGTGTCGACCCACGGCCTATTCCGCCGTGTTCTGGTGGCTCCGCCACCGCCGAGCCCCCTGGAAGATCGACCAGGTCGAGGCGAAGACCCCGGGCTCCTCGGTGCTCAGCCCAGATCAAGTTCGCTCCGCCAGCTCCTCGCTCCGGCGAGGAGATCTTCTTCTTGCTTTTCTTTTTCTCGTAATTATTACGCTACCTACAGTCACCGTCCCCCTCCATTAAACACTCCACCAGCTTCGCCCAACCACCCCGACCTTCGCCGACCACCCATTCCCTTCTCCAGACCCCCAGCCGCTCCGACCCACCTCCTCCTCCACCTCGCCGGAGGAGGAGCTTTGGCCTCCACTTCCGATCACCCTCACGGCCATCCACTCACCTCACTCGCACGCACACACTCCGCACGCTTCGGCTATGTGCTTCTAACCATTGCAGGTACAAACATCTTCACTGGCCGGACGTGGCACCTGAGCTTCAACTCCGCTCTCCGCCGTAGGTGCAGCTCCACCGTTTAGCCGTTCAAGACATCTCTGGAGCTTCGCCAGCTCTCCAGCTTCATCGCGGACCGCTCAGCTCCATGGCCTGACCTTCAGGCAAGCACTGGGAGCGCGGCGGAGCTATGGCATGGTCACCGAAGCCCCGCCTCCTCCGGTGGCCCGCGGGGGAAGAGGAACGCACAGCTACCGTCCGATCACCAGGATCGGACGGCTCTGACGACGCCACGTGGTGGACCCGAGCCTACTTCCAGACCTATAGGCTCGGGTCCTCCGCGCCTAACGCTGAACGTCCAGATATAGCCACGTGGCCCGAGCCACAAGCCTCCTCCCGAGCCTAGCCCTCACGTGCCTTGCACGTGAGGTTCTGGGTAATTTGCACGCCAGACCCAGGAACTTCCGGATATTGCATTTTGGTCCCCAGGCACGTGCCTCACGTGCGTGCCTGGGTATTTTACAGGGAGGCCCTCATGGTTTTGAGGAATTACAAAAGGGCCCTTGCGCGCATGGACAAATTACTCATAGGCCCGGGCGGTTTCTTTATTTGCATTTAGGTCCCTCCAGGGACCTAAATGCAATAATTATCCCTTTATTTTATTGCATTTTTATTACAATTATGCCCTTGCACTGTTTTTAGCATAACTTGAGCATCGTAGGTCCAAATTGCATGATTTTAGTGTCGTTTTGATCCTTGTTTTGTCCTCTACAATCTAGCATACTTATTTGTCTCATTTGACAATGTTTTAAATTAAGTGATTTGTTATGTCAAAAATTGGACTTTGCTATACTTGTCTGCTTGATTTAATGACCGATTTTTAATGATGTGTTCAAAATGGCTCTAACTTCATTTTATATTGCATTGCTCACATTTTAGGGTATAATTGTAGCATTTGATTCATCATGCATATTCCTTTGCATTATTTGCCCATGCATCACTTTAACTTGCATAAAAACCAATAAAAAATTACATGCATCATAACATCACTTTGCATTGCCTTGAAAATATCATAGTGCTTCAGAATTTGCATATGGACCTGAAAATGAGATTAATTGACATTGAACTTCAAGAATCAATATTCAAAAGCCATAATTAAGCAGCTGTGTCCCTGTGTTCGACCTTGGTACACTTGCCAAGCACAAATATTCCACAGCATTCAAAGTCTGTGGTTTTAGCTGAACAAAATTCGCCTCCTGTACTACAGCTTAATTCCATAATATTAAAGAGGCGAATTTTACGCTCATCACCTGCGGGCTCCCCCATTGCCCCGGCTCCCCCATTTGGTGACTGGTGAATCTCGAGAACACCTGTGGGCTGCGGCTACCTCCCCCCCGGTCCCTGCACACCTGACCTGCGGGACTGGTGGCTGCGACTAGCCGCTCAGGCCGTACCTTCCCCCCGTGCGGCTGGTTGAGGAATCGAGGGCTCCCCAGAGTGCAGGAACACCCGCGTGACGCGTCTCGCCGTCTCCCCATTGTAAGGATAGTTCTCCATTTTCAATTAGCCTTTACAGTCATAATAGTATGATTTATTTTACATTCATTTGTTGTAAGTGAATTGTATAATGGCATTAGTGTTAAGTTTTTAGTAAGGATGACAATAGCGAAAAAAAGTTCTTAGAAATCAATTTGGAAAGTAAAATCTAACTTGGTATTTAACTTTAGATGTCGGACAGTAATCAAGAGATGCAAGATCTAGTTGAAGAGAATCCTCCAACGACTCATTTGGGGGAACCTTCAAAACTTAATGAGGTTTTGACAAAGAAGAAACGTGGAAGACAGTTAAAATCATGGGTTTGGAAGCATGTCACAAGAGTCAGGATGCTAAATGGACGAGATATGTGCAAGTGTAATTATTGTAAGGCACAATTATCTTGCGGGACAAAAGGTGGGACAAGTCACATCGATCGTCATTTGAACCTTGTTTGTCCATATTATAACAAACATTTAAAGTCCCAGTCTCTTTTGAACGTTGTCAATTCTGATCAAGGAAGTGCCACCATCTCCACATGGAAGTTTGAACTAGATAGAAGTAGGGATGATTTCACGAGGTGGATTATACCTAGTGAATTGCCCTTTACGATTATTGATAACCCAAAGTTTCAAACTTTTGTATCCAATCTTCAGCCCAAGTACAAGTTTATGTCCAGATTTACTCTTCAAAGAGATTGCATAAAATTGTATGAGAGTGAAAAACTAAAATTGAAGACGACATTGAAATCGGTTGGCATAATTTCCCTCACAACTAACATGTGGACATCAATTCAGAATTTAGGTTACATGGCTGTTACTGCACATTATGTTGACAACAATTGGAAGCTACAAAAGAAGATTTTGTGCTTTTGTGCCATTTACACACGTCATACAGGGGAGAATATTGCGGATATGATTGTCAATCGCCTGAGAGAGTGGAATATGCCGAATATATGTACCATCACAGTTGACAATGCGTCAACTAATGATGTTGTTGTACGGAATTTAGCTGACCAGTTATCTCAGAAGGAAACACTACTCTTGGGTGGACGTTTTTTCCACGTTCGTTGTTGGGCACACATCTTGAATCTTGTAGTTCAAGATGGACTTTCTGAGATCAAAGAAATAATCACCAAAATCCGCAATCTTGTTAAATATGTGAAGTATTCCACTAGGAGATTGCAGGATTTTAAAGACCTTGCCAAACAAGAACGGATTGAGATTACAACAGGTTTGAGGCTTGACGTCAGCACTAGGTGGAACTCTACCTTTTTAATGCTTGAGTCTGCTATCAAATATCAAAAGATTTTCAATCGTTTGGGGCGTGATTTCCATTTATCAGACACACCTTCTGCGAGTGATTGGAAAAAAGCTGAGATGGTCAGTGGTATCTTGGAGAACTTTTATGTTGCCACCAAGGTATTATCTGGACAGAAATATTCAACTGCGAATTTATTCTTTGTTATGATTTTTGAGATTGAGAAGCATCTCCAAACTATTCTGAATCATGATGATGTAGCTATCAGAAATATGGCTTCAAAGATGTACGCGAAGTTTGATAAATATTGGAGGGAGAGAGAAACTATTTTGCCTCTAGCATTGGCATCAATTTTGGATCCACGTTACAAGTTTGACCTCATAAGATTTGCTTATTCAGAACTTTACCCCGGGGATGAAGCCGCGCAATATGTCGAACGGGTTAGTCAAACTTTATATGCCTTATTTGATGAATACTCTTCTAAGTACATGGCAAGTGTTTCGCACGAAATGTCCACATCAAAATCCAGTCAAGAAGATGTATTATGTCCAACAATGAGAAACAGGGCAATGCTAGACAAGTTCTTTAAACAGAAAAAAGTGAGCGGCTCTTGTGATACGGGAAAATCAGAGGTTGAAATCTATTTAGATGATCATTCTGCAGACAATGAGCAGGGTGACAACTTTGATGTCCTGAGGTGGTGGGAATTGAACAAGAGCAAGTATCAAATCCTATCCGCTATGGCTCGTGACATTCTGGCAATACCTGTGTCCACTGTGGCTTCTGAGAGTGTGGCTTCTATGACATTCTTTCCATTAGGTCCTATAAAATCATACATAAGATCAAATCCATCCAAAAAATAGGATAACTATCAAACTCTCTATTATTTGGACATGTTCATAATGAAGATTACAATAAAAATAATCAAATGACGGTGCGCCAAGTATATGCGCCCGCCAAGTCTAGCCTCATAAGTTCTGGGTCTGTATAAGGCCTATTTTTTTGTGAGATATTATGGCCCATGGGCCGGCCCGGCCCAGGCCCGACCCATAACAAATGGGCTGGGCTTGGGCTTGGGCCTTCAAAAAAAATTAATGGGCCCAGGCCCGGCCCAAAGCCCATAATTATAAATGGGCTTGGGCCCTGTATGGCCCGACCCAGGCCCGGCCCATGCTCATCCCTAATCATAAGTTGTTCATAGTGGAAGTTAATAATGACGGAGCTAATGATGTTATTATTAGGCATATTAAAAATCATATCAGTGATGCTCTACCTCTCAAGGGTTTATTTTTTCATATTAAAGGTGTTGCCCACATGATAAACTTATCACGCAAGATGGTCTCAAATGATAGTCAAATCAATTGAGAAAGTGTGGCTCGACATAAAATATGTTACATGTTCACCACAAATGGAAGTAATCTTTGTTGAAACATCACAACAAATAAATCCAAGTTTGAAAAGGATTCTATCACTAGATAGCTGTACATATCTCATGTTGGAAAATGCTTTAAAATACAAGGATGTAAAAGATTTGGATTTCGAGATGCTAATTTTATACATGGACTTACTAATGAATAATAGAATTATATTAAAATGTTGGGAGAGTATTTGAAGCATTTTATCATTCCGCTGATTATTATCTGGATCTAATTATGCCACATCAAATCTATTTTTTATTGAATTTTGTGAAATACAATTACCTTTTACATAGTGGCTCAAAAGTATGGATGTCATTGTTATTGCCAAGGCCACCTGATTGAAAAATAAATTTGATAAATATTGGAATATGTGCAATAAACTTTTGGCTATTGCTTTTTTTATCCAAGATGAGGGCAATAGTAATATACTTCAATGATACATATTGAGAGGAAGGAGAAAGAAAGTTGGAGGAACTTTATGAAGTAATCAAGACTCTTTTTTATTCGTATGCTATTATTGACAACACTCAGTTGAAAGTATCTAATTCTATTATGACATCAATTCTGTCAAAAAATACAGCTGATCAAGTAAATATAGAAAAAAAGGAAAAGTAGATTTGCAGAAGTGATGAATGATGATGATATTCAACCTAAAGAATCTGATATCAATGAATATGTGAAAGAAAAGTGTTGGTGATGGAAAGATGATTGTGAAAGCAACTTGGATATTCTTGCATGGTGGAAGCAAAATGTTGCGCAATATCCAGTACTTGTAAAATGCCAAAGACATTCTTGGTGTCCTTGTTTCTACAGTTGCATCCGAATCTTCAGCACTGGTGATCGAGTAGTAGATGCATATCGGAGTAGGTTAAGTACATATATGGTAAAGTATTAATATGCACACAAGATTGGATAAGAGATGAAATAAATGGTGAGACTTGTATTTTATGTTTTATTATTTCAATCACACTCCATATATTCTCATAATATTTATATTTATATATGTACATATTAGATTCATATAATGCATCCAATGGTTCTATAACCTTGGAGGATGTTGAAAACATTCCTTCTCAAATTGCACCATCTAGTTCTCCTAAGTATTTTTAAACATAAACCCATTATGATATTTTAGAGACCATCTTTCTTGTTCTAAATTTAACTTCGATTTTTGCAAATGGTTATCATCTTAGTGAAAGAAATGGAGGAAACATATGTTAATAGATTTGATAACATGGAGGATGATGATCTATGGTATACTTTCATAAAAGTGTAAGAGTTTTTTATCACTTGTGCCCCTCCGAGATATTGCAATATCATTATGCCCCTATCGTTTTGGTAATATCAGTTGTGCCCCTCACTTCTTGCCGTTCTATCAGTTGTTTCCCTTGGGTTAGTTGCCGTCCATCTACAGTGCAAATAGACGTTAACTTTGAGGATATAAATAATTTTAAAAAAAAAGGATTCAATGGTCATTTGACACCCTCTTCCTCATCCTCTTCTTCCTCCTCCTCTTCCCCGTCCTCTTCCTCCTCCTCCAACCTCCTACTCCTCCCTCTCCGCCTAGAACTCCTCCCCCACCCCTGACCTGCCATCTTCCTCTGCCCCAGCCTGCCCCCTCCTCCGCCCCAACCTCCCTCCGCCCCAGCCTCCCTCCGCCCCCTGCCCCGGCCTCCCTCCACCCCCTGCCCCGACCTCCCCCACCCCCTAGCCCCGACCTCCACCCACCCCTGTCGTCCCGACCTCCCCCCACCCCCTGTCGCCCCTCCGCCCCAGCCTCCCTGCCGCCCCGACCTCCCCCCACCCCCTGCCGCCCCTCCGCCTCGACCTCCCCCTACCGCCTGCCCTCGCCTCCCCCTCCCCCTGAACACGCCTCCTCCTCCCCCGCGCCTCCTCCTGCCCCTGCTGCCCCTCGCGCCCAGGTAGCCCCCTGCCAGCCGTCATCGAGAACCTGGAGTGGAAGGGCTGAAACATGAGGGCTTTCATTATTTTTTAAGTTAAGATATTTTTTTACTAATTGATTCATAAAAATTCATCAAAAATTTCAATAAAATTCACCGTTTGATCCCTAATGAGTGATATATCTGTGAAAATGCAAAAATTTTAGAGATTCGATGGATGCATGAAGGTGTCACTAAGAGAGAGAAATTATGAAGAGAAAAGAAGAAGAGCAAATGGAGGAGGAAGAAGATGAAGAATAAGTCTGGACAGTGACACCCCTCTTAACTGCACCAAGGTTTAAAAAGACCATGGTTAAGTCAACTCATTGACGGTCAATCTGACGGAAGGACACAAGTGACAACGGAAAAAGAAGTGATGGGCACAACTGATATTACCAAAAAGATAGGGGTATAACTGAAAATGTGATATCTCAGAGGGGCACAAGTGATAAAAATCCAAAGTTTAATATGATCTTAAAAATTAAAAATTTCTTCTTCTTGATATTTGTAGGTAATATCAAGAAGAAGAATGAAGATCACTCATGTCGTGAAATTTGTGCAATTTAGACTTCAAATTGTTGTCAAACTAGATTGAATTATATTTCCTTTTTATGATATTTTGCAGTTAGGATGTGTAATAAAAAATATATATTTAATTAGTAGTTGTTTGTTAATATGTTAATTAAACAAGATATGCAATGTTTTCGTTTCACGAATGCTTTGCATGCCACAATGTAGAACAGTTACAAAATCGTACATCATCATGGAATGTCAAAAAAGTAATACATTTTCATATTTTATATTAGAATCATTTCACAGTATATATCATTTCATGTTTGTCTTTCTACTTTGTTACAATGTTAGAGTACTACTGATATTTTGGAATTGTCCTCAATTGGAGGATAGAAAGAGGTACACCATTATGGTGCTCAATTACATGTTATTCAATTTATATCACTCAATATTTCAAATTTTTATTATGTTTTTTTAATAGTATGTCCGATAATTTCGGGAGTCTGGAACGTCTCCAATGGAATTCGAACCCGAATCCTTAGTGGAGGCACACTGCTCTACCACCAGACCACTCCTTGGGTTCCAATTTTTTATTACGTTACATTTTACATTTATGGAATTTAGGTTTAACTATCCATTAATTACAACTTTGTAATAGCATCTTTTCTGAGTAGAAGTATTAAAAGAGACTTATTACGCATGATAATCAGTATCCGTTTCTTAAATCACTACAAGAAAAATGAGTTGTGGTCATGGAATGTGGATACGGAAACTTGTGGCCATGATAATTCCGTGGCCACTAATTTTGTTTAACTACAATCCGTAGCCAAAATCTCCATACAAGAGTTGTGGCCGCGGCAAGTTCTGTAGTCACTTGTAGTGACCACAGCATATTCGTAGTTAGAGAACTCTCGCGATGAGACTTGTAGCTACGGCTACTGGCCACGACGTGTTGTGGCCAGAGCCCAATTCTGTAAATCCCACATCTATGGGCATAGTTCTGTAGCCACAACTTGTTTTTCTTGCAGTGAATATCTATATCCGAATCATGACTATCTAATTCAATATCCGTATCCATATTTAAGGATATGATTTCTTATTTTTGATATGTGTATCATATATATGTATCTAATTCAATATCCGTCCGTTTACATCCACGCGGACTGTGGAAAATTTTAGTAAATTATAATATAATATGGCCCAGGAAATGGCGCATTTGAATGAGACCTAATTGTCATAAATATATGACAGCATCCAAAAATGTGTCGTCGGCTATGGTTATTTCACGCGGTTCTCCATCAACACGCTTCCCTGCAAAACCGCGTCCGGCACGCGTCTGACTCCACGTCATCAAATTTGCAATTTTTGCAAGACACTCGCTCGAGCTTCCAAATTGTTACTTATAAGTCCTCCAAATTTAGCATATTCGCTGTAAGATCCTTTTTATATGACCAGGGATTTAACCCGTGCTTTCTTGGTTTCAAATTCGCAACTCCCCTTCATATACGTAATTTGGTTCGCCATTTTATGCAACACCGAGTCGGCCTCCTCCTCCAGCTAACTAAAACTATGGGCACCCAATTAAATATTTTCACTCTATATGAACCAATTAGAATAATAAACACGCCTATAAACTGTGGACGCGCATGCAACATACCTATATTTATAGGAGCTCCATATAATTTTACAGACACATATAGTTACGTAGTAAAATTTCTAGAGATCTATTTTCCCTCCCAACTATTGGTCTGCGTCTCACTTCCTCCCCTCTCTTTCCACCATGCTTCCCTTAATCATAGTCTTCGTCCTCCTCCTTTGCAGCTTCCTCTACTCCCATCCCTCCTCTCACAAGAAACTCAAATCTTTCATCTTATCCATCACGCCCAAACCCGCCGTCGATGCCGTCGCAACTGCTTCATCCATAGAGATCGCCCAGACGAAGGAATTGCCGATCATCGACAAGGCCGAGCTCCGGAGGATCTTCGCAACCTTTGACGCAAATGGAGACGGCTTCATCGCCGTCCACGAGCTCAAGGAGTCCCTCCTCAGGCTAGGTATCGAAACCGAAGATGCCGATCTATCCAGCATGATCAAGAAGATAAATTCTAATAGCGATGGTCTTCTCGACATCGACGAGTTTTCTGAGCTCTACAGTTCCATAGGCGGTGCTGCAATTGGCGATGACAGCAAGAACAGCTTAGACGAGGACAACGCGATGAAGGATGCGTTCGATGTGTTCGACGAGAACGGCGACGGGCAGATCACGGTGGAGGAGCTGGAGATGGTGCTGAGGTCGCTGGGGTTGGCGGCGGGTAATTGCAAGGAGATGATTAAGAAGGTGGATGCAGACGGAGATGGGAAGGTGAACTTTGACGAGTTTAAGCGCATGATGAAGAACGGGAAGCTCTTCTAATTGCCAAACTATAATAACTGTCGATTATGTCCACGTGTTGCTTAAATTCTGTGTATTTTGTATTTATTTTTGTGCACTACGTTTTTATTTTTGTAAATAGCGTCTGCGAGCATGTGAATATTTATATGTTTACCAATCAAGTATGGGGTTAGCTTTCGAAATGTATGAGCAAACAACAAGTATTGCATGTTGTCACTTTTTTTAGATAAACGATTCAAATTTCATTCCACAAAAAGCCATGGCTTACAGTTATAGATAGACACTCTGGGGTATGATAACAATGTGAATAAAGTATCTCCGCAACCGAAAGGGGGAAGATAACCTGATTACAAAACTAAACACCCAGCACATATATAATCCCAAAATGAGTCAAAAATCCAGCAGCGCCATAGCCTCAAACCGGAGATCCAACTGATCGACGGAAGATCCCGCCAATTGCTTAGAAGTTATGGGACTCCTTGATAGTTAGGGTCCTCATCTTTGACATACTGCAAGCATGACGGGCAGTCTGACCTCCAGAAGACGGAGCAGCCCCATGTGCCATAACCTCTGAAACATATGAGTGTTAATACATGAATATAAAGAAGCACTTAGTGAAAGAACTTACTCTCCTCAATCGAACAATCATTAAATTTTGCAAGAATTACATCAAACAACCATCCAATCCTGATAGAGCAAATTGTTGAAACTTCAGATAAAGATTTTTTATAGTTAAAGGGAATCCCATTTGAAGCCAGGTTGCAACATCCCTTTCAGATTGACCACCACATTGTGATCTTGATCACCATGATCGACCAATCTACCTTTGCGAATGAGACATTATCAAGATTCATGAAATTAGCCATAAAATTTTAAAAATTAGATTCCAAACCACAATAAGTAAACATCATTCGTGTCATGACACAGTCTTGAAATAAATGTCGACAGCTTTCGAGATGACGTTTGCACAAGTGGCAATGATTAACTGTTGTGATGTTTAATTTACCAAGAAGATCTTGAGTTATAATTTTTCCGTGTGCCAACATCCAAACAAAAAATGAGATTCTTGGATCAAAAGATTTATGCCAAAATCTAGGATTTACCGAGGACCTTAAGCCCCATCCACAAGGAGTGTGTAAAGAAAAATTACCGTTGATTTGTCACGTTGACTCTTCATTGACGGGAATGAGAAGGTGTCCCTTCCTCCCACGCATATAGACTCATGAATTTGTTGTAGATGCGTTTTGAAATTAGTAGTCCAATTCCATAAAGCCAGTTGTATCCTCCCTTCCAAACCTTTAAACCAATTAAAACGAGAAGACCAAGTTTTTATACCCTCCTTAACCGAGACAAAATGGTTCTTGATAAACAGACGAAGGATATGGACTTTCATCCACAAAGGAGGCCTTCCAAGCAAAGGATCAAACCACAGAGACGCACTTGAGCCATCACCTAGTATTTTAGTCACCACCTGGAGAACAGATGAAGCTCCCCTTAGGAGATTTTTCCATACCAACGAGTGAGAAACTTTCGCACCTGAACAAATAGAGATAGGACCCCCTCTATAGTGGGTTTCACTGATTGCCTCAGAAAGCCAAGGCTTCTTATGATCTGCTATACTTATAGCTGATTTGGTGAGCAAGGCTTCATTAAACGATTTTCAGGTTGATAATCCCCCATCCACCATTATCCCGGGGTCTAGCGACCTTCGACCATGATACCTTAGAGCTGACCTTCAATCCGGAGTTTCCTGCCCAAAGGAATCTACGCCTAATCTGCCCAAAGGAATTTTGTTGTAAACTTGTCTATTATGTTAGTCCAATCTTGGAGAGCAAATTCTTATTTGATAAAGGAAAACCAAGGTAATTAATCGGAAATACGTCATTCTTCCAACCAAGATGATTTTCCACCAGTTGAATTTCTTCTAAGGAGAGATTCAATGCAGGTTGTCAAATATGAAAAGATAGGAACAGATTACGAAGCGGTAGACCGGATCTTCTGTTGTAACGTGAGTTATATCCGACCTTATAGATTGAATCTTATGTAGATAATTGATGTTGTAGTGTGTTTTTCTAACTTTGTTGTTTCGACATATAGTTAGACTTGTATCTTTTAGTTTGAGCCGAAACCTAATTGGAGCAAAAATTGACAGAGGACAGATTGAATTGCGTGAATACGCCTTCAGCTTCGAGTAGATGTTATTCGATGTGTTTAGGAGAGTGGGTTCTTTCGAAGAGATGATGGAGGACGCATCCTCTCTGAATGTTACAATACATATAGGTATAGAGACCTCCTCTATACCACATACACAATGTTAAGAATCAAACAACTCAAACCCAAAACAAACCCCGCATTGACTTGGCTTGGTAAAGATTTTTATCTTTTCAATTTTAGTTGTGAAAATATGCATATTAAAGTTACTCGAGCATACCAGTAGTATACATAAGTAGTCCTCTATAGCACCCTGTCAGTGTTCAGTTGTGTACAAGTGCGATGTATCTTATGTATCGAAGCGGGGAGACTCTACTAGTCGTAAGTGTATACGAGTGACAATCAAATATGCTTGTGTGTACGAGCATGTGAATTAATCAATTTCTACATCAAGGATTTTTTTTTGTTTCCCTTTGAATAATGATCATTTGATTAAAATAAAAGACTTTCGGGTTATTTGACCTATTTTCATGAAATTAGCATTTTTTTTAAAAGATAATTATGAAAGCATGGAGATAAAACTTATGGAATGTATGTGTACATTGCCTCCAGCATTGTAAAGTGTGGTATGCAAAAGATGCATATATATGTACTATTTATAATTTTATACGCACCCTGGCATGGGCTCTTAAAGGAATGATTGCTTTTTTCATTGTAGTGTGGGTTTGGATGTTTTTAATTTTCAAAATAACATAGCTAAAGACATCTATACTGTATAAGTGAGAGGTATAAATAAAAGAATAAAATATATGTGGTTGTTTGTGAAGGTATTGGGTATCGAAATATAAGAATGGCTATATCAAGTTGAATACTTCTTTTTTTGTATATTTTGGAATATAACTCTATTAATTGGCATATTACACATGTAAGAATAATTCCTAGATATCGATGATGAGTACGAAGATGGATCTTATGATAGTTCGTCTAGGGGGGATAATAATGATGTAACTTTAATAAGTTGAAGTTCTAGTGATAATATTTTGAAAGACTAAAAAATGATGATTAATTAATTAAGTTACTTAAATTGCAATTTATTATATGAAATATTTTATAAAAGAATCGTGCCCCGCGTTAGAGAGAGACACCTACTCTAGATCCTCTATGTTCAGATCCTACAAGAACCGCTAGTTCACTGGATCCTCCTCGTCTTCGTATGATACTTTGTTTTCATATTATCGATGGTGAAGCAGAGGATGAGAAATCGATATAATTTCATAGTTATTTTGGACAGGTAGCTTGATCTCATGTTCCCATCGCCATGTCCATCGCCACACGTTGTTTCAAGTCGGTCTCATATACAGTCAAGGATGCTATACTACACGATATGAAGATTAATAAATGATTGCATATTTTTATTTTTAGTAAATTAAAAAAAAGCTCCAATTATGTAATCATTCTCAATTATGGGCCTCATTTTTAAAATGCAACAAAGAAGTTGTTGATCATTCAACTTTAGGATTTAACATCAATATACACAACAATGAAGCAACATGCTACAATAATAATTTAAATATTCATTGCTATTTCTTCTGAAGTTAAATATATAACAAATATTATTCATTTTGAAGTCATCTTTTGTCCTTGCACTATAAGAAAATTGACTTACGAAAACAAATAATTTGAACATTTCTTGTCATCTCTTCCAATAGTAAATATATAACAATGGATATTATTAGTTATATGACTTGTTGTTAGGAATATAATGATGAAGATCGTAATTATTGCAAATTCAAAGAATAAGGTAACAAATATTTTTCATTGTTATATATTTAACTAAAATATAGTGTTCATTAGCTTAGGTCAATTTTGTTGTAATGTTGTTAGCGACAATGAAATTCCTTGCCAAAGTGTAAAAACATGAACAATTATATTTTACTTATTCGTTCAAAATTGCTCTAGTCATTGGTGATTTGGCAACATTAAGAAGAAAAATTCAACGAGTAATCATTAATCTATAATACATTTGTAGTATTAAAGCAACGAATATGACATTCATTGCGAATTTACAAAATTAAAAAATGAATCATATATATTGTTATGTTCTTAACTACATAATATATGACAACGAATAAATATATTCATTGTCTTATGCCAATTATGATGTAGTGATAAAAGTGTCGTAAAAATTAAAGAAGTAAAACATTTGAGGAAAAAAATAAGATTTGATCCCTTTTTATTACATTTTAAATATTAAATTATGTGTCGTTACCAATTTAATTTCGAAAGATATGATAACAAATATTCAATTATTCCTTATATTAAAACAATTTTGTTCTAGTGTGCACCTCGTATTTTTTATTTTCACAACACATGGATGGAATAAAGACCCATAAATATTGATCTGTAAAGATGGATGCATAATAGGTATCCGATTAAGAAAAGTTGATATATGGAACACAATATATAGATCCAATCTATGATACTAGAATTTTCCATTCAGAAAATAAGATCCATTTTAAGGTTGAGCATCAAGTCGGGCCAGACCGACCCAACTCGAAACCTGGTCCATGTAGTCTGACACAAATCCGAACCTAGGGCTGCTAATCGAACTGAACATGTTCGTATTCGATTAGAGTTCGTTCGATAATATATAGTTCGGAAAATATTCGCTCACTTCTAAACGAACATGAACTTCAAATTTTAGTTCGATAGCTTAATGAACCGAACATGAACATAACATATATTTGTTCGATAAAAGTTTGAGTTCGATATGTGTATATGTATGTATATTTGTGTGTGGAATTTTGTATTTATACAAATGATAAATTTTAAGGTTAAAGAGATTGTGGCATTTATTAGGCTTTGTACCATTTTAATTTAAATAATTTCTTATTTTTACTGCTTACCTAACTTTATTACCGAACTTCAGTTTCGAACTTGTTCGTATAAACAAGTTTTAGTTAAGTTAAATCGTTAACGAACTATTATGAACCGAACTCGAACGTTCGTTTTCTAAACGAACTCGAACTCGAACATATCCTATCGAATATTTATCGAACCGAACTCGAACTCAGACATTCGAACTTCCTTATCGAAGCGAAGTCGAATATAAGTCTGTTCGTTACAGTTCGATTCGATTAGCAGCCCTATCCGAAACTGCAATTGATTGGACAGGCTTCGGAGGTTAATTTGAACCGAAATCTGTTTGGGCTGGGTCCGGGACTGACAGGGCTCACACCTGAAAGCCCGAACCGTTTCAGAATAGTTGAAGGCCCATTAACTCGGCCCTAATTTTAATCCCTTCGGCTTCACCTAATTACAGATAGCACTCCCTTTAGTGATCGAGTCTATATAATCTACCCTAAGTTTTAACTAGTTTGAGCTATATATTTCTCCTCGAGGATATCCTATAAAATTGAAAAGCAATTTTGTGATTAGGACAGGGATTAATTTAGTGGAAATGACGAGCAGTATGCATAATCTCTCCTGTTTCTTTTCTTAATGAGGAGTCGTGAGGAGATGTGAATAGCATCCCCATGGCGGCAGGTTTTAAGCTCCGATTATAAATAATTCAGGGGTAGTACTGTAAATTTCTAAAGAATACAACGATAAGTGTAATAATGGAAGGTTTGTACTATAAAAGTTTAAGAATAACGCAACACAAATTTTATTGCAAAAAAAAATAAGAGCATAACTATAATTACGAAATCTCTGGGGAGCACAAACGTAAAACCACGTAAATTAAGAATCCCAATATTGCCCGTTCTACGTATCAATTTACAACCACACGCACCATCTAAAGCCGGAAGAGGATAATTTGCTGTTGTAATCTCTTTTATTTTTTTAACGATTCCAATTCCAAAATCCAACATTAGAGATCCAATCTTAGAATAAATGCTCTACATATCCTACAAAATTTCGCTCCAATCCAAACTTATTCGTTATTTTATCTTAATAGTTAAACATTCGGTCAAAGCAACTTAAATTCTATTTAGAAAAGACCCGGACCATTAAGATAAATATATTAAATCTAAACCCGAACCTGGTAAGGATCGACCCGCTCCCTTATAGCAAAACTGGTCCGAACTCATGTAAGGTAGATGATCCAAACCCGACACAGAATCCGCCGCAGATGACCCGCGCAAGACTGCCTTCAAAAAAGATTTGGTGTGCACAGATGCACAATATACCCGGGAGCGGCTCGTGCAGGTCACATGAGGCGTTGAAGCGGTGTGCAGCTCAGATCTAATTGCCGGGATCTTATCAGACGACCTGAATTTGGGCGGTAACGTGCGGTGGATCTTCAATCTGGGGAGCCCTTCTTGATCTGACGGATCTTAGGCTCTCATGAAGATGCTCTCATGAACCTATGGTGAAGAAGGTGGTTGTAAATTTGATATACATGGATCTCAGACGTGGATCATAGATCCAATTATTCTAATCGGGAGGTGAAATCGGGTTAGAAGGGTGCTTGATCTGAGCAGGAAAATTGGGAGATGAAGCGTGCTCATGCAGTTATTCAGGTAAAATGGTTAAAAGTCTTAGTTGACCAGGTGGTCAATAAAGCTGTGGTGGGCTAATAGGAATTGACATGGGAAAATGAAAAAAATAGAGGAAATAACAAAAATAAAAATAAAATAGAAGATGATTTTAAATTAAAAGTACAAAAATAATAATTTAATAAAGTATTTTACAGTGTTTTTTAATAAACCAAATAAATTAATTTAAATAGTTGAATTATTTAAATAAGGATAGCTACAGGTATAAATTGCCTATATAGAAGATACCTTTATTTATTATTATTATTTACACAAAAACACATTATTTTCTATTTTATTTATTTGCACAATAATTTAAAGATTTTAAATATATTTTTTTATTTTATTAATTAATCTAATTGTATAAATAAATACAACTACATGCACTATATGTACATTATACCTATGTACAAAAAATTTATTTTTTTGGTTATTTTCCATTTTTTATTATTATTTGAATTTTATATATAAAATAAAATATGAACAAAATATTAAAAAACAATATTTACAAAAATAAGAATAAATAAATATAGTTACACAATAGGTAATATGTATAACAATACTCCAAAAAGTCAGATTTCATATCTTAACTCAAAATTTTATGCAATCATTTTTATTTTAAAGATTATTTAATTTAAAACACAATGAAAGTGAGTTTAATTTATTTTGAGCTTGAATGGAGTAGACATTGATCTTTTAATTCTGACTTTACAGATTTTTCAGAGTGCTGTCCCTTTTATTATGTACAAGATTTATTTTTGCAATTATTTTTTATTATGCTAAAACACATTATTATGTAAAAGTTTCTAGAAGAAAATATTTTTATTTGAGGTTGAATTAATGACAAATAAAATAGGTAAAGATATATACATAAAGAATGATGATGAATACATACAAGTGAAATTGATTTTATGTAATTTTTATACATTAAGGACCATATCTCCCCTTGAGATTAATGTATTAAATAGGTCGTGGACTGCACCAAAGCTAATGTGTGATGGATCTTCAATCCAGGACGCCTTTCTTGATCTGACGGATCTTAGGCTATCATGAAGAGCATCGAAGAAGGTGGTTGCAGATGAGTTCGATCATCTCGATCTTCTTCGTTCCGGCTCGGATCAACTCTACAAAGGATCCTGGAGCTTCGTACAACAATTCCACATCGAGTGGAAGGGAACTAATGCTCCATGATGAGCCGAAAATCGATGCGACTAAAGTAGAAAATAATCACAATGTCGTTGTCCTTAATCAATCAATTCGATAAACGGAAAAATATTTAAACCACTCAGAAAATCAAGAAATTAAATGTAAGCGGTTTTCGCTATTCTCTTTACCTAGTATAGCGACCATGGTCGAACACAAGGAGCACGATTTAAAAACTATGCAGTCAAATTTAAGAGATGAATTTTTTAGTGATTTTTGAATTTTTATTTTTTTAATTTAAATTAAGAGCAATATGCACAAGTGATAAAAACACACACAACTGATGAATCCACGATTCATCGCCTTTATTCTTTTATTTTAGCCTCTTTTCCTTAGTCAAATACCTATAAATACCCATTAATTTCATAAAATTACCATTTTGCATGCATTTGTTAATTATGCATTTTTAACACTTTTTGTATATAAATAAAAGAATAAAGAAGAGAAGAAAAAGAAAAGGAGGTATTTATTCAATAAATACAGACTGACCCAAATCCCGAGAGAAGGTCAACACTTGACCTGATCGACCAGGAATAAAGTAGGGGGAGATAAGGTTGTCTGTCAGTTAATCTAAAAAATATCTTGTACATATTTGTCATGTATATTTGTAAAAAACTTAAATTATTTTATTTGTACATAATTTGACCTCAAACTAATTACTTTTGTAAATAAAAGTTGTAAATAAAACTATGTTGTAAATAATAAAAATATTTGTGAAATAAAATATTGTATATATTGAAAATAATTACACCCAGAAAAAGCCGTAATGCGATAATTGAAACATCAATTCCGCCTCCATACGAGCTCAAATTGAACCAAACTCACTTCCATCATACTAGAAATTAAATTATCGTTCAAATCGCTGTGGTTTTGTTTTTTTTGGAGTTACGGTTAAAAAGTCGGTTTTCTGGGGTGTCTTGTGCAGTTTACCCATATATTTGTTGTATATAATTATTAATATTTATTTTACATAATGTATATATTGTAAATATTGTTTTTCAATAAAAATAAAAAATAAAAAAATCAAAATAAAAAAATTTTTTATAAAAATATTTCCTTATTTATACATATGTATATTGTATTATATATGTATAATATATGTATATAATTAACTTTCCATTTATAAAATCCACAAAAAAATTAATTATCTAACATTAATTAATTTATTTTATTTAATTACGAATTTTATATTTAATTTATTGGATTTATATGAATTAAGTGACTTAATAACTTACCATTTATTTTAGATTTGATTTTATTCCTTTAATGGCCACCATTAAGGTGGCTAATTCATTTTTTGGTAAATACATTAATTAATTAATTTAATTACGAATTTCGAAATTATTTATTTATTTATTTTATTTAATTAATTAATTATTTTATTAATTCACCCAATAATCACCTTCCATTTTTGTAGATACTTTCCTTTTTTCATTTTCTTCTCTTTTTAATGGGCTTCTCCTCCCTCATTCACATTTGATCGATCTTTGACGGAGAGGAACCCGATTTCTGAGAGGTTTCTTGTTGAAGAGGGTCCTAGCCTCCGATCCGATCGGTGACAGCGATTTGAGCTTCGTCGAGGCCATCATGGCGTGTCCGAACCCCAAGGTGAGATCCACTTTTACTTCTCATTATTTTTCCTAGATAAATCGTAGTTAAATCGTAGGCTTAGATTTTTGCTTAGACATAGTTAATCTTTAAAATTTAGATCATAAAAAAATCCATCACCTTTGATCCGCCTCCACGTCCGACACCGATTTGCCATCTCGTCTTCTGACCCCTCTCATATTCACGTTCTACCTCACACAACCTATCACCTCCGACCACGCACGGTGGTCGGAGATACGGATCTCTATCTTCCACTTCGTTAAGATCTGATTCATTCACACTCTCCCATTTCTGTATATAAATAAAGAAAAACATAAAATCATTTTTTCCTGTTTATCTCACATCTATTTTTGCAGGAAAATACAAAAAAATATTTTATTTTTTTCTATCTCTAAGCTTTGTTTTGCAGGAAAATTAAAAAATTAAAAAACATCCATATATTTGTGTTCATCTCTAACATTTTGTTTTGCAGGATAAGTTAAAAAAATAAAAAAAATAAAAAAAAAATTCCTTTGTTCCAACCTCTGTTTTACAATTTAAAAAAATAAAAAAAACTTTTTTTATTGTTTCTGTACATACAAGGAAATTAATAAAAAAACACAACAAACAAAAATTTAAAAAAAATAACAAGCAGCGGTGGCAGGGTCGCCACCCCCTGCCGCCGCGCTCCAGCAGCGCCGACCAAACCCCCGCGCGGGCGCCGCCTCTCCTCCGCCACCGCCCGCTTGCATCACGCCTCCGCCTTGGCCGCCTGGGCCCGCTCCGCCCTCCTGCCGCGCTCGCGTGCGCACCTCCAGCCGCACGAGTCCGACGGCTGCGCCACCGCAGCCCCCAGGCCGAACGCCCGCGACCTCGCGCGCGCGTGGCGCGCGGCCGCACCACCCCCCGCGCGACCTCCTCTCGTGGGCCGCCCTCCGTCTTCCACTGCACCGCCATACGCGGCAGCCCCCTGCTCCGCTCTCTCCAGACCGCCGCCTCACCGCGGCCGTGTCTGGCGGCGCCGCCCCCCGCGCGCCCACCTCGCCACTGCCCTCTCCCGTCGGCCTCCTCCCGTGGGCCGCCTCCTCCATCCGGCTCTCCTCCCCCTCGCTGTCCTCGCCGACGAGCGGCGCCGCTCCAGATCCGCCCGCGCCTCCCTCTCTCCTCCTTGGCGGCGGCGGCGGCCGTGCCCCTGTTGCCTCCCTCCTTTGACGTGAGCAGAGAACAAGAAGAACCCTAGAGGGGGCTCAATTAAAAAAAGGAGAAAATTGCAATAAAGTCCTGAAAGTATTTTGATATTACAAAGAAGCTCCTCTCAACTCCAAAGCACATGCTTTTCATGTGACATCCTGGGTAACTTGCAACTGAGACTCATCTCTTATTTGTCTTTATTTTCAGTGTAAAAACTTTGATAAATTACATTTGCATCCCTGCATTTCAGACACTAACTTGCGCGCTCTCTTTATTGAAATAAATAGTTTTATTGTTCAAAAAATTCTCAAAAAAATAGTGTATGCTCCTGCTATAGTTTTCATCATGGTATAAACTTTTCATAGGATTTTGACTTTATTTGATATATTTAAAAAACAAAAACATTGTCTTTTTGCTTGTCATAACTTTGAAAATTCATAGAAATTCACAAATAGAATAAAAATTCCACAAAAATTCATGTAGCTCTGTTTTGGTGTCTTTTAAATTTGGACCAATTTTTATACATTTTTCAATCATAAAAATCCAAAAAGAGTGTGTTGTTGTGTGCTTTTATTCATTTGTGCTTGTTTTAAAAAAAAATAAAAATTCAAAAACCACTAAAAATTTAACTATGAAATTTGACTGTCGAGTTTTTCAAACGTGCTCCTTGTGTTCGACCCTGGTCGCTATACCAGGTAAAAAGAATAGAGAAAAGCCGCTTACATTGTTTTTCTTGATTTATCTATTCTGAGTGGTTTAATTATTTTTCTCGTTGACCGAATCCCGTGGTTGAGAACGATGACATCTTACTTGCATATTATTTACCCTCTCTGGACCGTACGATTTTCGGCTCATCAGAATGACGCCGTTGCCGGGGAGCACGGCTTTGTAGTCATTTTTCATTTTTGTGATATTTATCTCTCTATATAATAATAGTTTTCTGACATTCTCTCTTGGATTTTTGTGCGAGGTACTTCTTGGACGACTTGGAGTTTCTTTTTAGAGGACCCGCGCAGGAGGAAGAGCAGAGAGGAGAAGAAGTTTTTATTTTTTGAGAGAGAACAATTATTCTTGTAATAACTTAGACTTTTGAACTGTGGACACTTAGACATTATTTGGGGTCTGTTTCGCCAAGTGCCGGTGCACTTGGGGGACCTCACCAT
Source organism: Ottelia alismoides (assembly GCA_037367405.1). Lineage (NCBI taxonomy): Eukaryota > Viridiplantae > Streptophyta > Magnoliopsida > Alismatales > Hydrocharitaceae > Ottelia > Ottelia alismoides. Next base: position 28,124 of record JAZKJV010001236.1, read on the forward strand.
TGTTTTTCGCCGGTTTTGTTTTCTTGTATTTTTTTTCTTTTTTCTTTTATTTCTGATTCTCGCGGATTTCAGCCCCTAGCCTTAGGATTTTTGCTTGACTGTGACGTAATCAGTAGGGTTCCAATACCTTAATAACCTTGCATGTACCTATAGATCGATTAATTGGACCAACAATAAAAAGATCAATAAAATAGTCGATCCACTACCTTCGAACCTACGTGCCACAGCCCACCCTGCCAAGCGCTGCTCCTGAACTCGATTTGTCGAGAGGAGGAGGGGTGGACCGAGACCGGACTCTTGGATTGGAAGTTGGTGGTTGGCTAAACGTTCTTTCGAGTAGAACTGCTTGCTTAGGGCTCGGTTTTCCGCTTGCATCATTTAGGTAGTTTAAATTTCTGTATTTAAATTTCTGCGCGGATCATATTGCATGTAGAGTGCTGGAGTAAGGTACGCATTTTCTATCTCTGCATGCATCATCGTTTTTGACCGTGCATTGGCTTTCTCGATCCCTCCCCCAGTTTTTGGACTCAAATTAATCAAAGAGGAAATCGGAAAGCTCGTTAGGCGTTTATTTTTGAAAAAAATCCAAAAAAATAGAAAATTAAAAAAATGGGACTGCTAATTGAACTTGACTTCTAAAATTAAACGTAATTGACCATTTCATTGTATTGGGAGAGCAATCCCCTCATTGTTTGCATTTTTAATTGCTCACGTACACACTAAGGAGTAGTGCCTAAATCCTATTCAAGCCTCCTAAGTGTTTGTACAACTTTGTCTTCTCACTATACTCTAAAATTGAAAAGATAAAAGATCAAATCTCACGGTCTTCACTTTGTGTTGAGTTGGTGAACTGGAGGTTTGCTTTGTGTTTTGTATGTCTTTGGTGTGAGTCGGTTACGATCATTCTTCTATCATTATCAGTCACCTTCTGTCTCTACCCCACCCTCCCTCCCTTCTATCTCTCTCTTCGTTCCTGCCTTCCTTTTCTTTCACTCCCTTCTATCCCTCCCTCCCTCCCTTCATTTTCCTCGCTTCATGATGGGTCGCCTTCCATTCCAGCCGAATTTTACGGCTTCTTCATTTCATGCCCATCATTCTCGCCCACTCTCTTGGGAGGTTGGAACTCCGTCCGATTTTCCATCCTCTTCTTACCCACCTTCATACTCGGGACATGCTGTGAGTGACACCCGTAGAGACCAGATTGACCAAACACGAGACCCGAGTGTTCACATTGCTAAGATGAGAGTGAATCCCACAGGCGATCAAATGGAGCAGTGGCATGTTTTAGATGACTTTAATCCTAAGATGATGGATGAGTACACCGATCAAGAAGCATAATCCGCTTCTACACTGAGCCCCTTCATTTTGGATTTAGAGTTAATTGATATACTGCCCAAGTTTTTAGGGGATATGCACGAGGAACCGTATTTACATATCGAGGAGTTTGAGGAAATTTGTGTATCACGATCATATTCTGATATAACTTCTGAGGAAATGATGCTGATCACCTTCCCATTTACACTTCAGAGTAGAGCCAAGAGTTGGCACAGACGATTGGGAAGGAAGATTACTACATGGGGAGATTTACGATCATTATTTTTGAAGAAATTTTACCCCCAGTGTAGAGAAGAGATGATGCGGTCGTGTATTCGTGATTTTTCAGTTAACCCCCAAAAGCCATTGATAGATTCATGGTTGAGGTTACGAGAACTTGTGAGGCGATTTCCGGATCATGGATTTTCGATGACTGACCTTATCCATATCGCCATGAGGGGGAGGACCGCAGAGCAGATTGCATATGTCATTACCTCGTGTGGTGGTTCACACCACAGTCCTGGCTTGGATTTAGTTGAGACCATCTTGGATTCAATTTCAGACATTCCATATACACGAGATGATTTATTCGGGACAACACATGAGGGAGAGATGACAACTGTTGAGTGTGTGACTGATGAATCTCGTATTCATCATGCTAAAAACTCCTTATTAAAATCCCTGCTTAAACAAGCCAATAAAATTATCCTCTAATTCTCTATTTTTATCTTGTACAATATTGTGTATAATTAACCCTTAATTATTTTATTTTTAATTGCCCTTATTTTTCTGTAAATATTTTATCACTCAAAAACCCCTAAAAATTAGGTAGAATAATTGTCTATAATTCACTGACCCTTAAAACCACTAAAAAATACAAAAACAACTCAAAACCACAAAATCGGTGTTTTTATCCCCTTAAAAATACCCCCAAAAATAGCTTTTGTACAGATGACCTCTTTTGGCTTTTTGCCCAACATGAAAGTTGTAGATCTCGTCGAAACGAGCAACTTTCATGTTTTGACTTTCTCCTAATTCGGCCTCTAACTATTTCTTTTATATTTTTCTTTGTATTTATTTTTAAATTGCTCTGACTCTCCATCACAACCGTCAGATCTTCTCCAACTCTCCATCACAACCACCCGTTAGCGCCTAATCCTCCACCATCGGATCAGATCTTTTGATCTGATCCTAACCCTCCCTTCGCTTCATTATCCCAGCCGTTGGATCGTCAGATCCAACGGTCCTCCGTCGTCTCCTTCCTCCGGTCGAGTTCCTCTCCAGGCGTTTCGGCTTGTAACGCCTCCGCCCCTTCCTTTTTTGGCCGTCACTCCGACCACTCCCTCGAGCTCCTAACGCCCCTCCACGTAGCCCTTTCTTCCGTCTCCCTCGCGTAACCTCCATCTCCACCCACCATCACTCCCATCGCCATCATTCCCCACTTGAAACCGCCTCGCTAACACCGTAACTCCCAAACTCCTCCACCTATAAAACCGCCCTCCCCGCAACCACCACCCCTGGTCCACCAATTTGGGCTCTAGCCCAGTCTCCCCCTCCCCTCCGGTGACAGCGGAGAGGGCGGGGCGTCGAGGCAAAGACGGCTAAAGCTCGGTGTCGACCCACGGCCGATGTGGCCGTGTCGCGGTGTTCTTGAGCACCTCCGAGCTCGCTGGAGATGGCTGACCAGCTGGGCGACGACCGGAGTATCCTCAGGGTGCTCATCCCAAGCCAAAACCTCCGCCAACTCCTCGCTTCGGCGAGGAGACTTTTTCTTATAATTTTGTTGAATTATTCCGCCACCTCAGGTCACCTCCCCCTCCATCTGACCACCTTCAGACCTTCGCCCGACCACTCCGATCCTCGCCAACACCCTCCGACTCCACCTTCCCTTCTTCACAACCATGTCGACCTTCCGCCACCTCCTCCTCTGCTCCGCCAGGGGATGAGACCCTGGTCCTTCACTCCGATCACCTCGCCAGGACCCCATTCCACTCACGACACTCGCACGAGCTTCAGCCTGACTAACAAGTGCAGGAATCCCGTCAATGGCTGAAGTTCACGTCGGGGCTACTTCAAGCCTCGATCCTCCGGCGAAGCTCCATCGACAGCCCACGCCAATCACCTCTGGAGCATCGCTGCACCTCCAGCTCCTTCGCGAGAACCTCAACATTCTTCTCCGATCTTCGGAGGGACTCGCGGAGCCTGGCGGAGCACTAGGGGGCACACCGGAGCCCCGCCTTCTCCGGTGGCCCGCGACGGAGGACGAAGAACAGTTACCGTCCGATCATCTGGATCGGACGGTTCTGATGCTGACACGTGGCGGTCCAGACCTCCAAACGAAGCTACAGGCTTGGGTCATCCGAGCCTCCTGACAGACCTCCAGACAGCTGCCACGTGGCCCGAGCCAAAGGAGTCGTCCCGAGCCTGAGTCCTCACGTGCCCCGCACGTGAGGGCTTGGGTAAATTACATGAAAGACCCAGGGAGAGCTGGAATTTGCAGATTGGTCCCCAGGCACGTGCCTCACGTGCGTGCCTGGGTATTTTATAGGGACGCCCTCGAGCTTTTGAAGAATTGCAAATACACCCCTGCGCGTAAATGGACAAATTACAATTGGGCCCAGGCGGTTTTTGGTATTTACATTTAGGTCCTTCCAGGGACCTAAATGTAATATTTATCCTTTACTTTCCTCGCATTTTTATTACATTTATGCCCTTGCACTGTTTTTATCATAACTTGAGCATCATAGGTCCAAATTGCATGATTTTAGTGTCGTTTTGATCCTTGTCTTGTCCTCTACATCTTAGCATCTTTATTTGTCTCATTTGATATTCTTTTAATTGAAGTAATTTTTTATGTGTTAATTGAGACCCGCTCTTCTTGCCTTGCTGTGATGTGATGACCGCTTTCTAATGATATGTTAAAATTGACTCTAATTTCATTATACATTCTGATGCTCATAATTTTAGGGTATAATTGTAGTCTTTTATCATCATGCATATTCCTTTGCATTATTCGCTCATGTACCATTTTAACTTGCATAAAAACAAAAAAAATACATGCATCATGGCATTGCCTTGTAAATAGCATATTGCATTGTAAATTGCATATGGACCTGAAATTGAAATTAATTGATATTATACCTTCATGAATCAAAATTCAAAAGCTATAATTAAGCAGCTGTATCCCTGTGTTCGACCTTGGTACACTTACCAAGTATAAATATTCCACAGCATTCAAAGACTGTGGTTTTTGCTGAACAAAATTCGCCTCCTGTGCTACAACATTATTCATCGTTATTTTAGAGGCGAATTTTGCGTTCATCAAATGGCGCCGTTGCCGGGGATACGGCTTTGCTTAATTTTTGAATTTTGATTTGTAATTTCTTGGTCCTAATTTCATGCATCATTTCTTTGCATTATTTTGCTAATTTAATTTCTCGGAGTTCTAACTTTTCTCTTTTGTGGCAGGGCCCATGAAAATCGGGGACGCCTGATCGTCATGGAGGCGCGAAGTCGGGAGCTTCAGCTGAAGAGGCCGCAAAAGAAGCCGTGAAGATTTCTAAGATTTTTATCAGTCAAATTTTGCATTGCATATTGTAAAAAAAAAAATATTGCATCTGCATATTTATTTCCAGTATTGCATTTTGTAAAAAAAAAAATCCCCCCCCCCCGCACACACACACACACCTACACTGCACATATTCACCCCCACCCACCCCCTGTATATTTCTTTCTCTCTCTCTCTCTCTCTGTGTATATCTACTCTTCACGAACCCCCTCCCCCTCTCCCTTGTATCATAGAACCCCCCCCTAATGCAGACCTTACTTAGGCTATTTGTAGCCTAAGTATAGGGGGGACCTGCCTGCCCTTCCTTCCCTCGTCCCGTCTTCTTGTACTTAGGCCAATTTTGGCCTAAGTATAGGGGGACCCTCCTCCTCAGTTCCGCTATATCACCCTGTACTTGAACCGAGCCTTGGCTTCATGGCACTTGTGCTATGAGGACATAGCAAATTTTAAGTATAGGGGGGTATACCGTATATTATTGTTTATTACTTTAGCCTTAGCTCGCGTTTTTAAAACTTTTTAAAAATTCATTTTTTGGGCTGGGTTTTGGTAAACTAGTGAACTGAGTAAAATCCTGTAAAAATTCAAATTTGAGGGATTAATCTTTGTAAATAACCTTTGTTCAAAAAAAAATTGAAAAATTAAAAATGTTTTTCGGAATTTGGCTCTGACTACTAGGCTTAGTAGACATTTTCAGTGAGGGAACTTCGGTCTCCCTTAGCAGAGTGGGTGGTTTAAAGGACACCGCATATGGCACCGTCCTTAAGGATCACGGGTCTCGACCCGCACTTACACCCATACTGGCTGAGAGTGGATACTTTTATTTATTTGAGCCTGGGCCAGTCATTGTCTCTCCGAGGTTTAAAAAAAAAAGAGAGTATAAAATATAAAACCCATAAAAATCTGCAAAAATCAAAAATCACACAAAAATTCACTAACCCATGGAGTTGGTGTATTCCTGACACAATCACACTCACGCAAGGCTTGAGGATTTTTGAGGACACTGGATCTCTGGGATCTTGAGAGTCTGAGTTAACATGCCTTAGTCATTAGGGTTTTCCTGACTTAAATATCCACACTCCTCTAGTTTGAAAGATTTGAGTGCTATATTGCACTCTTAATCTCTATTTTCAAGAAAATATGATCAGCACAGTCACTTCCACAACTGCATGATTGATGAGCTGAGATGAAATATCACTTGAGGAACTAGGATCATGGATTTAAGTTAGATCTGATCTAATGATATTCGAGGATGGGATAAAGTTAATGAAGGCTTCAGAAAACCTGAGTGTCAGCAAAAACCCTAGCCAGTATGTGAACAAGATTCATATGCTATCTCTTGATATTTACCTAAAAGTGCCAGGGTGTGATGAAACTTAAAGAAACTTGTTGATCAGTGTGCGCCAATCTCTTGGTAAAAGCAGTGGAGCTAGCCAACAAAAGAAATGAAATGTTAAAGAAAAGCTCTAAAATCAAAGTCAATTCCAAATGAGCTTCCACCAATGGCGAGCGCTCCCAAAATTTTCAAAGTGTCCACTTGGACCAAGCGCTAATTAGGACCAAGGAGTCGGGCTGACACCACAAAAAGGACCCTGCATCGTAAGCGATACAAGTCTGGGTGTCGAAGGTATCTTAGATACTCAGAAAAGACACACCCCGGTGTACTCCCAGAAAAACAAGTGCAGACGACTCCAACTCTCTTGACGGACACATTGATCAACAAGATAATAATTTACAAGTGTTGAGTAAAAGGCACTCGAGAGGCCCCTTGTTCCAATGTGAGGGTGAGAAAATTAGACAAAATCCCATGTCCCTCCATCATCTGGCCGTCCATCTACATTTTAAAGTCTGACAAACTAAAGAGATGGTTGACTAAAGCAAGAGTAGACTTCTTCCCTAGTATTGAGGATTAGGTCTAGAGGAGAGTCTTTGGGACTGGAACTTTGGGTGATGCTTCGACTCGGCTCTCATGAAATGCAGTACACTAATTGTCATATCCTTATATTATATGTACAAAAAGAGAGTCTGATAATCAGAAAAGTTGGATTCCTTCTGACAAAGGGTGGATAAACCCAGAATTTTAGGATCACTTAGGTCAAGGGTCTTCGAAAGATCAAGCCTTGTATTTTTCACGCGCACTGTCAGGAATCAATCCGACTCCTTCATTCTTTAGATGCTCGAGGACGAGCATGGTTTAAGTATAGGGGTATGATGAATCTCGTATTCATCATGCTAAAAACTCCTTATTAAAATCCCTGCTTAAACAAGCCAATAAAATTATCCTCTAATTCTCTATTTTTATCTTGTACAATATTGTGTATAATTAACCCTTAATTATTTTATTTTTAATTGCCCTTATTTTTCTGTAAATATTTTATCACTCAAAAACCCCTAAAAATTAGGTAGAATAATTGTCTATAATTCACTGACCCTTAAAACCACTAAAAATACAAAAACAACTCAAAACCACAAAATCGGTGTTTTTATCCCCTTAAAAATACCCCCAAAAATAGCTTTTGTACAGATGACCTCTTTTGGCTTTTTTCCCAACATGAAAGTTGTAGATCTCGTCGAGACGAGCAACTTTCATGTTTTGACTTTCTCCTAATTCGGCCTCTAACTATTTCTTTTATATTTTTCTTTGTATTTATTTTTAAATTGCTCTGATTGGGCCACGTGGCGCCCTCTGGGCCGCCCACGTGGCCCGCTCTCCTTCCCGCCACCTGGCGCCCCTCCTGGGCCGTTGGACCTACTCTGCCCAGCCTCCATCCTCGCCGTTCACTCCGCTCCAATCCTCAGTCATTGGATCCGACCTTCAGATCAGATCTCAACCGCTTCCTTGCGCTGCGTCTCCAGCCGTTAGATCGATCTCCCATCCAATGACCAACCACCGGCCACGTCTCCCCTCACCACAACCCTTCGATCCCATCCTCATCTAACGCTCCTCCATCTGCCACGTCACATCTCAATCAACCACCGTCAGATCTTCTCCAACTCTCCATCACAACCACCCGTTAGCGCCTAATCCTCCACCATCGGATCAGATCTTTTGATCTGATCCTAACCCTCCCTTCGCTTCATTATCCCAGCCGTTGGATCGTCAGATCCAACGGTCCTCCGTCGTCTCCTTCCTCCGGTCGAGTTCCTCTCCAGGCGTTTCGGCTTGTAACGCCTCCGCCCCTTCCTTTTTTGGCCGTCACTCCGACCACTCCCTCGAGCTCCTAACGCCCCTCCACGTAGCCCTTTCTTCCGTCTCCCTCGCGTAACCTCCATCTCCACCCACCATCACTCCCATCGCCATCATTCCCCACTTGAAACCGCCTTGCTAACACCGTAACTCCCAAACTCCTCCACCTATAAAACCGCCCTCCCCGCAACCACCACCCCTGGTCCACCAATTTGGGCTCTAGCCCAGTCTCCCCCTCCCCTCCGGTGACAGCGGAGAGGGCGGGGCGTCGAGGCAAAGACGGCTAAAGCTCGGTGTCGACCCACGGCCGATGTGGCCGTGTCGCGGTGTTCTTGAGCACCTCCGAGCTCGCTGGAGATGGCTGACCAGCTGGGCGACGACCGGAGTATCCTCAGGGTGCTCATCCCAAGCCAAAACCTCCGCCAACTCCTTGCTTCGGCGAGGAGACTTTTTCTTATAATTTTGTTGAATTATTCCGCCACCTCAGGTCACCTCCCCCTCCATCTGACCACCTTCAGACCTTCGCCCGACCACTCCGATCCTCGCCAACACCCTCCGACTCCACCTTCCCTTCTTCACAACCATGTCGACCTTCCGCCACCTCCTCCTCTGCTCCGCCAGGGGATGAGACCCTGGTCCTTCACTCCGATCACCTCGCCAGGACCCCATTCCACTCACGACACTCGCACGAGCTTCAGCCTGACTAACAAGTGCAGGAATCCCGTCAATGGCTGAAGTTCACGTCGGGGCTACTTCAAGCCTCGATCCTCCGGCGAAGCTCCATCGACAACCCACGCCAATCACCTCTGGAGCATCGCTGCACCTCCAGCTCCTTCGCGAGAACCTCAACATTCTTCTCCGATCTTCGGAGGGACTCGCGGAGCCTGGCGGAGCACTAGGGGGCACACCGGAGCCCCGCCTTCTCCGGTGGCCCGCGGCGGAGGACGAAGAACAGTTACCGTCCGATCATCTGGATCGGACGGTTCTGATGCTGACACGTGGCGGTCCAGACCTCCAAACGAAGCTACAGGCTTGGGTCATCCGAGCCTCCTGACAGACCTCCAGACAGCTGCCACGTGGCCCGAGCCAAAGGAGTCGTCCCGAGCCTGAGTCCTCACGTGCCCCGCACGTGAGGGCTTGGGTAAATTACATGAAAGACCCAGGGAGAGCTGGAATTTGCAGATTGGTCCCCAGGCACGTGCCTCACGTGCGTGCCTGGGTATTTTACAGGGACGCCCTCGAGCTTTTGAAGAATTGCAAATACACCCCTGCGCGTAAATGGACAAATTACAATTGGGCCCAGGCGGTTTTTGGTATTTACATTTAGGTCCTTCCAGGGACCTAAATGTAATATTTATCCTTTACTTTCCTCGCATTTTTATTACATTTATGCCCTTGCACTGTTTTTATCATAACTTGAGCATCATAGGTCCAAATTGCATGATTTTAGTGTCGTTTTGATCCTTGTCTTGTCCTCTACATCTTAGCATCTTTATTTGTCTCATTTGACATTCTTTTAATTGAAGTAATTTTTTATGTGTTAATTGAGACCCGCTCTTCTTGCCTTGCTGTGATGTGATGACCGCTTTCTAATGATATGTTAAAATTGACTCTAATTTCATTATACATTCTGATGCTCATAATTTTAGGGTATAATTGTAGTCTTTTATCATCATGCATATTCCTTTGCATTATTCGCTCATGTACCATTTTAACTTGCATAAAAACAAAAAAAAATACATGCATCATGGCATTGCCTTGTAAATAGCATAGTGCATTGTAAATTGCATATGGACCTGAAATTGAAATTAATTGATATTATACCTTCATGAATCAAAATTCAAAAGCTATAATTAAGCAGCTGTATCCCTGTGTTCGACCTTGGTACACTTACCAAGTATAAATATTCCACAGCATTCAAAGACTGTGGTTTTTGCTGAACAAAATTCGCCTCCTGTGCTACAACATTATTCATCGTTATTTTAGAGGCGAATTTTGCGTTCATCAAATGGCGCCGTTGCCGGGGATACGGCTTTGCTTAATTTTTGAATTTTGATTTGTAATTTCTTGGTCCTAATTTCATGCATCATTTCTTTGCATTATTTTGCTGATTTAATTTCTCGGAGTTCTAACTTTTCTCTTTTGTGGCAGGGCCCATGAAAATCGGGGACGCCTGATCGTCATGGAGGCGCGAAGTCGGGAGCTTCAGCTGAAGAGGCCGCAAAAGAAGCCGTGAAGATTTCTAAGATTTTTATCAGTCAAATTTTGCATTGCATATTGTAAAAAAAAAAAAATATTGCATCTGCATATTTATTTCCAGTATTGCATTTTGTAGCCGATCTTGATAGCACACACAAATCAGAGGATATGGATGCTACTACTTCTCATTTGATGGATGTGTTGCCTACTGTTGTGAGTTCTCAGAGCCGGATACTGTTGAGGACCAATTGGATTTACAGTCAGATTTTGAGCCAGTCCCGCTCTGTCACGTAGAAGATTCGTCGATTCTAGATCTGCTTGGATCCCAAGAGATAGAGGAGGAACCCACATCTCAGCCATCCTCTGAATCTTTCCAGTATCCATACGCAGTTGATTCAGTGCCTGGTCTTCAGAAGATTTCCTCAGATTCAGAGATATACTTGGATTCATCTCAGCGTAGAGAGCTTGATGAGGGACCGATTTTTGATTCGACAGACCTTCATAGTCCCATATTTGAGCCATGTGTCCTCCCATTTGATGAGGTCGATACATTTTTGGAGGACATGACATTTGGAAGCATTGATCCCAAGTTCCCTGATGATTCAGCATTACTCCCCGAGGGTTATCTGCGGGAGGATGCCATGGACCATGTGTACTCGGTCTCACATCCTGAGAATGCATCCGATCTGTCGGATCACGAGACCGAGTATTTTGATATTTCTGATAATGAGTTTGATGTTTCTCTCCTCGACGACCCTCGCGAGGATGAGCCGATCTTTGAGGTATTCGATGATTTTGCTGATTTGTCTACATTATATGCATCGGATATCAACCTTTCTAGTGAGTCTCCTGATCTTGATCTTCCATATCTATTCGAGACTGTGATTAACATGGAGGATTCACTGACAGATCATTCCTTCTCGACGTTCGACTTCTTCGGCTCTGCCCTTTCACTCCATATAGACCTTGAGCCGATGATTTCTTTTGTGCTACCGGAGCCTGACTTCATCTGTCCATATCTTTACCCGGTAGCAGACACCCGTCTGATTGATTACCTGGGTGTCATCATTTCCTCTGTTGAGTTCGTTGTTGTTCTCCCACCGAGACTGCAACGACAGTACGGTATTCGCCTGACAGATGCCGTCCTGAACCTCGATACGGCGTTGTCCTAGCATTTGCGCCGAGCTAGGGGCGTAAACTCTGGCGCTTGTTGAGAGGCACCTCAACACTGATCGACTCACATCTGTATAGACCATCTGTCCATATCATACATTCTTCTCTGTCTTACACCCCATCTCCATCGCATGATCATTCCATACTTAGGGTGTACTTTACCCTAAGTATAGGGGGTGTTCGACTTGTGATTATTCTTTTGATTCTTTTTACCTCTGATTGCTGCCTATACTTAGGGATATTTTACCCTAAGTATAGGGGAGGTAGACTCTGTAATTCATCTCCTCGGTTTTCCCTTTGTGTACAGTCTGCTATACTTAGGATTACTTGATCCTAAGTATAGGGGGATCACTGACTTCTTTTGATTTTATTCTTTTATTCATCGTTGTAGTATACTATATTTTTCACTTTTCTATACGTAGCACGAGTTATGTCTTTCTTTTCAGTTCTTTGATCACTATGAGGACATAGTTCGAGCTAAGTATAGGGGGTGCCGTATATATTGTATATATACTTTAGCCATAACTCGTACTTTCATATTATTTTTAATATGGCTAAAACACTGTGTAAATACTTAAAAAAAAATAAAAAAAAACTTTTAAAAAAAATCAACTCTGTATATACTTGTATAAATTACTCAATTTGTAAATTCTTGCATCTCATTCTTGTGAAATAATCAACTCACTCTTGTGTAAATATGTATCACTTTCCTAATTAAAAAAATTTGTATATACTTGTATATATTGCTAACTATTTGCATTGAAAACTTTTTGCGTGTGCACCATTTTTCAAAAAAAATCAAAATTTTGAAAATTGTTTCACAAAAAGATTTTTGTTTTCTTTTCCTTGCATGTACGTATTTTCTTGCATTTGCATGAGCATTTTTCAGGATGATTTTTATATTTAGACTAAGTCTGGAATAAATTTGAAGAATGAAGCTTAGTTGGACTTTAATGCACTTAATTTCAGAGGAACCTTAAAGATTTGGAGTTAAGACTTTTCAGGTCCTAGTGACTTAATTCTTTGAGTCCATAATATTATGTTCACATGTCATCTTGATGAGTCTAAGTAGAACATTTAACAACACACACATGATTCTTTCAGACCGTGGCTTACCTTGGACACTGCACTTTACACGTAGCTCTTCATGGATGAGGTAGTGAGGGAGCAGAATCTTTTGGCTTGGGGTAGCATGTGAGGTAGTACATCTAGGCGGAACCTCTCGTCCTCCTCTAGGGAGGGAAGTGCGTCTCAACCTAGTCTGGTGATGTTGAGGTCTAAAGACAGGAGCTGTGGGGTTACAATAATGCTTCAAAAGAGGGATAGTCTACTGGCTCAAGAGGAAAAACTCCTTATGTACATGCTGCACCTTGTATATATTGTCAAAAAAAAGAAGAAAAAAAATGCAAAATCTCCAAAAGTGGACAGGCTTGATAGAAAAATAAAATGCTTGTGAAAAAAAAAGAAGAATAAGTCATATATTCGTGAGCTTGCAGCGGGTGATATGGCTACACTGGTCATGCATCCAAGGATAGGTAACTACACTGGTTACCGTCCATTCTCTTCTCCATCCCCTCTTCTTGAGCTGGTTGTACTTGAACTTAGAAGGGAATATCCCCGCTCCTCGAGGAAAGAGTTGCCAGGCCGGGTTATTTGAGTTACCTTGTTGAGAGAGGCTGAATCTTTGCTACTTCTGAGATGAGGAGCTATATTTTACTTACACGTAAAAGTAAGATTTCTTAGTCATAAGAATTTGTGTCTGTAGACTTGTTCTGATCTGACTGTTGAGGAGACCTGAATAGGAGTCTTATGGAACTTAGAGGCTGTTAGGTTTTAATTCCATGTCCCATTAAGGTTCCGACACACTAATAATCCAAAGGTCCGACAGAGCTCCAGACTACATTTTTATGAAGATAAGTTTGAAAGTCAACATCGTTCTAACTTCTTTCCTTTTTCTTTTCTTTATTTTCATTTTCACTTATTTTCCAAATAAGTGTTTGTTAAGGGACTAGCAAAGGTAAAGTATAGGGGAATGATGAATCCACGATCCATCGCCTTTATTCTTTTATTTTAGCCTCTTTTCCTTAGTCAAATACCTGTAAATACCCATTAATTTCATAAAATTACCATTTTGCATGCATTTGTTAATTATGCATTTTTAACACTTTTTGTATATAAATAAAAGAATAAAGAAGAAAAGAAAAAGAAAAGGAGGTATTTATTCAATAAGTACAGACTGACCCAAATCCCGAGAGAAGGTCAAGACTTGACCTGATCGACCAGGAATAAAGTAGGGGGAGATAAGGTTGTCTGTCAGAAAATCTAAAAAATATCTTGTACATATTTGTCATGTATATTTGTACAAAACTTAAATTATTTTATTTGTACATAATTTGACCTCAAACTAATTACTTTTGTAAATAAAAGTTGAAAATAAAACTATGTTGTAAATAATAAAAATATTTGTGAAATAAAATATTGTATATATTGAAAATAATTACACCTAGAAAAGCCGTAATGCGATAATTGAAACATCAATTCCGCCTCCATACGAGCTCAAATTTAACCAAACTCACTTCCATCATACTATAAATTAAATTATCTTTCAAATGGCTGTGGTTTTGTATTTTTTGGAGTTACGGTTAAAAAGTCGGTTTTCTAGGGTGTATTGTGTAGTTTACCCATATATTTGTTGTATATAATTATTAATATTTATTTTACATAATGTATATATTGTAAATATTGTTTTCAATAAAAATAAAAAATAAATAAAATAAAATAAAAAAATTTTTATAAAAATATTTCCTTATTTGTACATATGTATATTGTATTATATGTGTATAATATATGTATATAATTAACTTTCCATTTATAAAATCCACAAAAAAATTAATTATCTAATATTAATAAATTTATTTTATTTAATTACGAATTTTATATTTAATTTATTGGATTTATATGAATTAAGTGACTTAATAACTTACCATTTATTTTAGATTTGATTTTATTCCTTTAATGGCCACCATTAAGGTGGCTAATTCATTTTTTGGTAAATACATTAATTAATTAATTAATTTAATTACGAATTTCGAAATTATTTATTTATTTATTTATTTAATTATTTTATTAATTCACCCAATAATCACCTTCCATTTTTGTAGATACTTTCCTTTTTCATTTTCTTCTCTTTTTAATGGGCTCCTCCTCCCTCATTCACATTTGATCGATCTTTGGCGGAGAGGAGCCCGATTTCCGAGAGGTTTCTTGTTGAAGAGGGTCCTAGCCTCCGATCCGGTCGGTGACAGCGATTTGAGCTTCGTCGAGGCCATCATGGCGTGTCCGAACCCCAAGGTGAGATCCACTTTTACTTCTCGTTATTTTTCCTAGATAAATCGCAGTTAAATCGTAGGCTTAGATTTTTGCTTAGACATAGTTAATCTTTAGAATTTAGATCATAAAAAATCCATCACCTTTGATCCGCCTCCACGTCCGACACCGATTTGCCATCTCGTCTTCTGACCCCTCTCATATTCACGTTCTACCACACACAACCTATCTCCTCCGACCACGCACGGTGGTCGGAGATACGGATCTCTATCTTTCACTTCGTTAAGATTTGATTCATTCACACTCTCCCATTTCTGTGTATAAATAAAGAAAAACATAAAATCATTTTTTCCTGTTTATCTCACATCTATTTTTGCAGGAAAATACAAAAAAATTATTTTTTTCTATCTCTAAGCTTTGTTTTGCAGGAAAATAAAAAAAATTAAAAAACATCCATATATTTGTGTTCATCTCTAACATTTTGTTTTGCAGGATAAGCTAAAAAAATTAAAAAATAAAAAAAATTAACTTAGTTCCAGCCTCTGTTTTACAATTTAAAAAAATAAAAAAAAACTTTTTTTATTGTTTCTGTACATACAAGGAAATTAATAAAAAACACAACAAACAAAAAATTTAAAAAAAAAAACAAGCAGCGGTGGCAGGGCCGTCACCCCCTGCCGCCGCGCTCCAGCAGCGCCGACCAAACCCCCGTGCGGGCGCCGCCTCTCCTCCGCCACCGCTCGCCTGTGTCACGCCTCCGCCTTGGCCGCCTGGGCCCGCTCCGCCCTCCTGCCGCGCTCGCGTGCGCACCTCCAGCCGCACGAGTCCGCCGCTGCGCCACCGCAGCCCCCAGGCCGAACGCCCGCGACCTCGCGCACGCGCGGCGCACGGCCGCACCACCCCCCGCGCGACCTCCTCTCGTGGGCCGCCCTCCGTCTTCCACTGCACCGCCATACGCGGCATCCCCCTGCTCCGCCCTCTCCAGACCGCCGCCTCACCGCGGCCGTACCTGGCGGCGCCACCCCCCGCGCGCCCACCTCGCCACTGCCCTCTCCCGTCGGCCTCCTCCTGTGGGCCGCCTCCTCCATCCGGCTCTCCTCCCCCTCGCTGTCCTCGCCGACGAGCGGCGCTGCTCCAGATCCGCCCGCGCCTCCCTCTCTCCTCCTTGGTGGCGGCGATGGCTGTGCCCCTGTTGCCTCCCTCCTTTGACGTGAGCAGAGAACAAGAAGAACCCTAGAGGGGGCTCAATTAAAAAAAGGAGGAAATTGCAATAAAGTCCTGAAAGTATTTTGATATTACAAAGAAGCTCCTCTCAACTCCAAAGCACATGCTTTGCATATGACATCCTGGGTAACTTGCAACTGAGACTCATCTCTTATTTGTCTTTATATTCAGTGTAAAAACTTTGATAAATTACATTTGCATCCATGCATTTCAGACACTAACTTGCGCGCTCTCTTTATTGAAATAAATAGTTTTATTGTTCGAAAAATTCTCAAAAAATAGTGTATGCTCCTGCTATAGTTTTCATCATTGTATATACTTTTCATAGGATTTTGACTTTATTTGATATATTTAAAAAATCAAAAACACTGTCTTTTTGCTTGTCATAACATTGAAAATTCATAAAAATTCACAAAATAGAATAAAAATTCCACAAAAATTCATGTAGCTCTGTTTTGGTGTCTTTTAAATTTGGACCAATTTTTGTACATTTTTTCAATCATAAAAATCTAAAAAGAGTGCGGTGTTGTGTGCTTTTATTCATTTGTGCTTGTTTTAAAAAATTAAAAAATAAAAATAAAAATTCAAAAACCACTAAAAAATTAACTCTGAAATTTGACTGCCGAGTTTTTCAAACGTGCTCCTTGTGTTCGACCATGGTCGCTATACCAGGTAAAAAGAATAGCGAAAAGATGCTTACATTATTTTTCTTGATTTATCTATTCTGAGTGGTTTAATTATTTTTCTCGTTGACTGAATCCCGTGGTTGAGAACGATGACATCTTACTTGCATATTATTTACCCTCTCTCGACCGTGTCGGATTTCGCGTCATCAACAACCCACTCTATTTTTGTATTTTTCAAAAAGGACAAAAATATACAGAAAATTCCAAATAAAATGTTTTTGAGCTTTATATATTTTAAAATATTTTTGTTAATTTTTTCAGATTTTTTTGATGTTTTTGTGATTTTCTAAAAATAAAGCAGTGGAAAATAAAGCAAACAATGCACAGTCAAAATTATTTTGCAAATTAGAAATCTTTTAAGTGCTCAAAATCCCTAAAACTTATTTTTAAAAGAAACTAGAAAGCAATATCTACAATTAGAAACTGAAATCAGATTTTTTTAAATTTTTCTATCATTTTCTATATTTTTTTAAAGAATTTTCATTTTTCACAATTTTTTGGTTTTATAAAAGAAAAATGCACAAAAATTGGTCAGATATAAAAAACACCAAAACACAGCTACAAGAATTTTTGTAGAATTTTTAAACTATTTTGTGAATTTTTATGAATTTTCAAAGTTCTAATAAGGAAAAAGACACTGTTTTTTATTTTTTAAATATATCAAAAGGCAATAAAATGCAATGAACATTTTATACAATGGCAAGCTCTACATCAGGAACATACACTAATTTTATGAGAATTTTTCAGAATATAAAAATATTTATTTAATGAAACAAGCATGCAAATTATTCTTCTGGATATGTAGGTACCAGAATGCAATTATGCAAAAGTTCTGTACTAAATAATAAGAACATGAACTTGCAGGAAGAAAAATGAAATTTACCCACTAACCCTTCTAGAGCAGGGGCCTTTTTGCAATACACAATACTTTTAGGGGTAATTATGTAATTTTTCCAATATAATCTTTAATCTCCTAAGGTTCTTTTGGGTTCCTTCGTATCTTCAAGATGGGGAAGAGAAAGGAGCCGCCGCCACCAAAGCAGGTACGGCGGAGCGCGAGCAACGCAGTCCGCGGCTAAGGCGGAGGTAGCGAGCGTGGGCTGGACGGAGGGCTCGGGAGCAGGCGCGACAGCCCCGCTGTGAGGTGGGGAGCTCGCTGGAGGTCGTGACCGGGCTCGCCATGTGTAGTCACCCAAAGATTCCCTAAGACCCGGGTGAAGGTAATGAAACAAGGGTCGTTGCGACCCGGATCTCAGAAGATGGGTATATCAAGAAAAATCAACCACTCAAAATAGGTCAAATCAATCAAAACAAAAACGAGAGCGGTCTAGCTATGAGATTAACCTGGTATAGCACCCAGGGTCGAACACAAGGAGCACGGGTTGTCCTAGGGCCTACGAAGTAGTAAAAATGAAAATAAAAGCAAAACAAAATGTTTTTAGTGGTTTTTAATAATTTTTATATTTTTTTGGATTTTTAATAGGTGAAGAAAATAAAAGAAAGTAAAAGCAAGCACACTTGATCAATTTATTTAACACACCAAAAATCAAGCAAAAATTCAAGAAAAATGGTTTTTATGTTTTTTAAGTTTTTAAGTGTTTTTGGTTAATTTTTGAGATTTTTCTAATGTGTATTTTATTTTCTAAAAATCAAACAGTAAGAAAAAGACTGGGTACTGTCCAGCCAAAACCAAAACCCTTAAATAAAATATCTAAGGATCTCAACAGGTTCTGGAGGTAATTTTCCTATATTCTAGATAAAATAAGGAAAATTTGAGCACCAAAATTATTGTTTTTGGATTTTTAGATTATTTATTATAATTTTTATGAGTTTTTAGGTGTTTTTAGATTTTTAGGGTTTTTACTCAATGAAAAATAGCCAAAATTAGCTAGAAAATCAAACAACACACAAGAAACAGTAACTAATTTTTTTAGAATTTTTGGGGATGTTTTTATATTTTTTTGGGATTTTTAAACCTAGACAGTAGCTAAAATAGATGTTTTTGAATTTTTAAAAATACTAAATAAAATAAAAAATGTCCTAAAAAATTCTCAAAAATCCTACAACATGGCAGGAGCCATGTGTCAAATTTTCATCGAATTTGGAGGTGGTTTGATATTTTATTCAAAAATCAAAAGGGGGCACTGTGCACAGGGACTTAAGTGCAAATACCCGAAACTCTGGGGGTCCAGGTGCAATTTTCCCAGCAAGTCACGCGCGTGACGCGTGCCTGGGGCACTCAGGGACCTTCTGGTAAGAAAAATAAGTCCTTGGACCTTTTGGTAACTGGTACCAAAAAGTCCAGGGCTCGGTCGCAATTAACCCACTAATACACGCACATGTATAAATAAAATGCTCACAGGGGTATAAAAGCAAATACCAGAAAGTTTCTTTTCATTCAATAACCCAACAGAACTACAGGATAAGAGATGCAAATAACCCAAACAAAGCACGTGGCGAAGCACGTGAGCTCACATACACAGGGGAATAAATGCAAATAAAAACAAGCACAAGGTCCACAGTGCAATTTACCCTACGTAAATAAAACTACTAAAGTATTTACAGGACTGACACGTAAAACAAAAAGCTAAGAGGGGGCCTAAGTAATTTACCCCTTATTGCGCCGACGGCCAGATTCGCGCCACGTGGAGGATCCAACGGTCTCGATGAGCTGGCGCTTCTCTCTTCTACGCACGTGGGCCGATCGACGGCTCTGAGGGAGGCCACGTGGATGATCGAACAGGGCTGGGCTCAGGTGCCTCTCTCCTCAGCGCTAACGGTCCAGATCAGCTCCTCAAAGTGATCAACGGTGCCTGCTCCTCCGTGGATGGACGATCGAGATAGCAACTGGAGCGGAGGAACTAATCGGACGGTGCTGGAGGTCCCTCGAAGAACAGGTGGCCGGCGAGGTTCGCCGGCCTCGTGCGTGTGCTGGGGGCCTCCTCAGCTGCCTCCAAGGATCGGAGAAGATAGGCGATGGCGTCCCGCAGCTGCTGGTAGCTTCAGATGACCCAGCCGAGCCCTGGAGGGGCTCCGGCGAGGTCGTCGGCTTCAAGCTCCTGGCCTTGATGTGAGGGGGGCTCAGATGCCCTCCTTTTGACCTGCAAAATGAACCAGAAGCTTCGCGGGTCGAGGGCAAAGTGCCTCGACCCGATGAAGCGGCGTGAGGGTGATCGATGCGTCGGGGCGGATGAGCTCCGGCGAGCAGAGGATGGTGGAGCTCGAATCCCAGCTCCGGGGCGAGCTGGGTTGAATGATTGGGCGAAGAACGTGCGTGAGGGAGTGGCGAATGTGAGCGTGGGTTCCGATGATCAAAACGATACTCGATGTGGCCGGAATCAGAGGAACTCGTCGGAGATGCGATTTGGGCGAAACAAGATATTACACTAAATGGGCGAGCTAAATGGGTACCTGGGTGATGCGGAAGACTGTGGTGGAGCTTGGCTAGCTCCTGGTCGTCGCCTCGAAGGGCGTCAAGGCCTGAGGCTCGAGCTCCGGTTGAGTGGCGGAGCACGACGGCGCGAAGCTGCTGGATCGATGGTCGGGGCACCCTCTCCTCACTACAACAGGGGCAAACGCGAGCTGTCACCTCGGTGATTGCTCTGGAGGTCACGGGAATGAGAGTGGCGAGCCAAAGATGCGAGTGAAGTGCGGCGGAGCTCAAGCTATATAGTGTGAAGGGTCCGGCAAGAAGGGTGCGGGTAGGGCGAGCTGGTGCGCGGATCCCAAGGCGAAAGCTCCGGCGAGACTCTCGGATGTGACGTGATCATTCCGGACCCGGAGTTGGGGAGGTTGGCGATCGGGTCACCCGTGGAAAAAGGGGAGAAAACGGGTCGGGCACAGGAGACCCGGCTCTGGTGGTCCTGGGGGGGAGTTGACCGGGGGTCAACAATCCCCCGTGGACCAATCAGAGCCCGCCAAGCTTTAGGATTTTATTTGATTTTTTTGGGCCATTAAATGGCCGAATTTTCAAAAACTTAAAACATGAAATATTTTTGTTTTAATTTTTTCTATTTTTGTGATTTTTAATTAATTTTTGGAAGTCAAAATAAGGTATTTACATAATAGGTCTATACATAGGTATATGTACAATATAGGGATTTTTGATTTTTAATTAGTTATTTTTATACATTTTTATTCCTATTTTATATTTTATTTATTTATAGGATAAAATGAGGAATAAAAGGCTATTTTTATTTTATTTTTATTATTTATATACATAGGTGAAATAATTAGTTATTTACAACTATATACATGGCATATATACAAGATATTTTTGTACTTTTAATTTTGTAATTTTTATTTGATTTTTGTTTTGTTTCTTTTTATTTATTTTATTTACAATATATACAATAGAATATTTACAAAAAGTTTCAAAAATAAATAAATCTATTTACCAGGTTAAATAGATGAGGGGGGTGGTTTATGTACATGGTGAAAGGGTGTTTTTGAGTTTTTGATTTTTTTATTTTGTTTTTATACTTTAAAAATATGTACAAATATTTACAAATATTTACAACATATTTTTGGGTGAGGAAAATATAATTTTATTTATTTATAAAAATATACACTAGAGCCCCTATCTCCCTCTACTTGGCTTTTGTGCGGTCAGGCCCATGCTGAGCCCTCCCTTGGGTTAGGTTGCTCAATATTTATTCTAAATATTTCCCTCTTTTTCTTTTTCATCTTTATTCTTTTATTTTTACACAGAAACATGCTAATTATAAGTATTTACAAACATGCATGCTTTTGCTAATTTTTCCTATTTACACATATCTACATGCATTTGCATAGGTTTTTGTAGCTAAAATATAAGAATAAAGAGTGATGAATGGGTATTCATCACCCCCCTATACTATACTTTGCTAGTCCCTTAGCAAACACTTATTTGAAAAAGAAGTGAAAAAGAAAGAAAGAAAAAGAAAAAGAGAATGTACATGGATCAAGGTTGATTATTAAACTTGCCTTCATTAAATTGAGGTATGGAGCTTAATCAGATCTTTGGATTATTAATGTGTCGGAACCTTATTTAGACTTAAGCTTAAAACCTAACAGCCTCTAAGTTCCACTACTCTATAACCAAGACTCCTCAATGCTCCAGATCAGAACAAGTCATCAATCACAAACCCTGAAGACCATGAATCTTTTCTTGTCCTGTGAAAGTGAGGTCTAAGCTCTCCACCTCAGAAATGGCAACTTGACAACCCTCCCCAACAAGGTAACTCTATGACCTCAATCTGGCCACTCTTTCCTCGAGGAGCGGGGTATTCCCTTCTAAGTTCAAGTACAACCGGCTCAAGAAGAGGGGGAAGAAGAGAATGGGTCAAGGCCAGTGTAGCCAAGTACCCTTGGGAGCTTGACCAGTGTAGCCAAGTCTCCCTGCTGCAAGATACAACAGGTGGATCATGAAACCAAGCTTTGCTTATTGCACTTATATACATACTCCGGTGGGATTATCATTTTCTCTCAGACCCACCACTTTTTTGGAGTTCTTTTCTTTTTTCACATTTTTTTTTCGAGTGCATCTATACAACATGTACATGTGCAGCATATATACAAGGAGTTTTTCCTCTTGAGCCAGTAGACTATCCCTCTTTTGAAGCTTTATTGCAACCCACAACTCCCATCGTTAGACTTCATGGCAACCAGACCAAGTTGAGACACACTTCCTTCACTAAATGAAGAAGAGAGGTTCCGCCTAGAAGTACTACCCTCATATGCTACCCCAAGCCAAGGAAGACTGCCTCCTCACCATCTCATCCGTAGAGAGCTCGGTGCATAGTGTGGTTGTCCAAGTAAAGCCATAATCTATATGAGTCATGTGTTGTTGTTAAGTGCTCTACTTAGTCTCATTGAGATGACATGTGATCATAGCCTAGTGGACTCAAAGAATTAAGTCACCATGGACCTGAAAAGTCTTAAACCTAAGCCCTATAAGGTTCCTCTTAGAAATTAGGTGGATTAAGATCTTAATCAAGCTCCATTTCTCAATTTGATTCCAGGCTTAGTTTAAATGTCAACTATCATCCAGAAAACTATATAAATATGTACAAAAAGATGCTTATTTACACACTATTTTACAATCATGCAAAATTTTTAAAAAATGTTTTGAAATCATGAATGATGATGCATGAAGTGCAAGTTTTGCAAAAAGATATTTACACACATTTACACAAGATTTTTGCAAACTTTTAATTTTCAAAACATTTTGGAAAAATTTTGTACTATATACATAATTTTGATACCAAAATATTTACACAAGCTTTACACACAAAAGATTTTTGAAATCATTTTTACAAAAATAATTTGTACACTAGCTATGCATGTGCAAATAAAAGAAGATTATGTACATGAAAAATTTTTAATTTTTGTGGTTTTTAGCCATTTTTATTTATTAACACACTCACACAAAGTACGAGTTATGGCTAAAGTATATATGAAATATATACACACCCCCCTATACTTAGCTCGAACGATGTCCTCGGAGTCAAGAGCGATGAAGAAGACATAACTCGTGCTATGTATAGGGAAGTGAAAAGGAAGGCTATACAAAAGGAAAATGAAAAGTCAAGAAGGACTCGGGTCTTCCCCCTATACTTAGGATCAAGTAATCCTAAGTATAGCAGGCTGTACACGAAGGGAGAACCGAGTGGAGAATGTACAGGGTCTACCCCCCCATACTTAGGGTAAGATATCCCTAAGTATAAGCAGCAAAACAGGGGTAGACAGAAACAAAAGAAATACCCGAAAGGTCTCACATCCCCCCTATACTTAGGGTAAAGTGCACCCTAAGTATAGCATAATCACAAGAGGAAGAAAGGGATGTGGGACTAAGGAATGTGCTGATATGGACATCTGGATCTATGTACAGCGGAGGATCAGTAAAGCTCAGGCGTGAGATGCATTAGATGTGAGTCAAAGACTACATCTCACGCAAAATGAATAGGGGCAATATCAACGACCCGCGGCTCATGATCTAGAAATGGCTTGAGCCGCTGGCTGTTCACTCGGAAGGTACACTCAGAAGACAACTCAGATATGTCGATGCTACCGTTGGCGTGTACCTTCCGAACCAGATAAGGTCCTTTCCATTTGCTTTGTAGCTTCCCTGGAAATAATCGAAGCCTCGCATCAAACAGCCATACTCTCTGTCCAATCTCAAAATGCTTGTGGCTGATATGAGAATCATGCCACTCCTTGACTCTCTCCTTATAATGTAGGCTGCTTGAGAAAGCTGAATCTCTAAGCTCCTCCAGGGCAGCTAGCTCTGCCCTCCTCTGGTCTCCTATACCATCTGGATCCATAAGTATGTCTGTAACTGCCCAGAGTGACTTGTGCCTCAGCTCAACTAGTAGGTGACAGGGCTTGCCATATACGAGGCGAAAGGGAGATGTGCCCAAAGGTGTCTTGAAAGACGTCCTATATGCCCACAAGACCGAGTCCAAAAGCTGTGACCAATCCTTTCGGTCAGGGCGGACGACTTTCTGCAGAATAGTCTTGATCTCCCTATTCGACACTTCGGCTAGACCATTCGTCTGTGGATGGTACGGTGTAGCAACACGATGATCTATGCCGAACTCTCTAGCAAGTGCCTTCACCTGGTCGTTGATGAAGTGAGATCCCCCATCAGAAATAAGAACTCGTGGAACCCCGAACCGCGTGATGATGTGCTTCCTCAAAAATCTGCAAACTGTCCTCGCATCAGCGGCTCGGGCGGGGATAGCCTCCACCCAACGACTCACATAGTCAACGGCCAACAGAATGTACTCAAATCCCTGACTCTTAGGGAATGGACCCATGAAATCGATGCCCCATGCGTCAAAAACCTCACAGAAGTGAATGGGCTGCATCGGCATCATATCACGCTGTCCACAAGTGCCCATCCTCTGACAGTCAGTACACCTCTTCATGAACTCCTCTGAGTCCTTGAAGAGAGTAGGCCACCACAAGCCGGATTGGAGCACTTTCTGTGCCGTTCTCCTCCCAGAATGATGTCCTCCTGCCTCAAGCTTGTGGCAGTAAGTGAGGACGCTATGGTGTTCCTCCTGAGGAATACACCGACGCCAGACGCTATCCCCTCCTTCGTGGTAAAGGATGGGATCCTCCCAATGGTAAGACTTGGCCTTCGCTAGGAAGGTCTCAAGCCTCTGCCTGGGCCAATCCTGTGGAACTTTCCCAGCAACGAAAAAGTTCACAATATCGACGTACCATGGGAGTGAGGCGATATCAAGGATCGCCTCATCTGGGAAGGTATCTCGGATAGGATCAATCTGCTCAGTCTCCTCAGGCTGCTCTAATCGGGAGAGATGATCCGCCACCACATTCTTGACTCCAGGCTTATCCTTGATCTCAATGTCGAACTCCTGGAGTAGAAGGATCCATCTAGTCAGTCTGGCCTTGGCATCCTTCTTTGCCATGAGGTACCTGATGGCGGTGTGATCTGTAAACAAAGTCACTCTAGATCCGATGATATATGATCTAAACTTATCCAGGGCAAACACTACGGCTAGCATCTCCTTCTCTGTGACTGTATAATTCCGCTGGGCGGAATCCAATGTGCGGCTAGCATAGTGTATCGCAAATGGTACTCCATCCCTCCTCTGTCCCAGCACTGCCCCTACGGCAAAATCGGAGGCGTCCGTCATGATCTCGAATGGGAGAGACCAATCAGGCGGCTGGAGGACAGGAGCCTCAATCACACACTGCTGGAGAGTAGCAAACGACGAAAGACACTTGTCATCGACAAGGAACTCGGTGTCTTTCGTCAGGAGGTCGGTCAACGGTCGGGCAATCCTGCTAAAATCCTGAATGAATCTCCTATAAAATCCAACGTGCCCCAGAAATGACCGTAACTGCCTCAGATTGGACGGCGGTGTGAGTTTCCTAATGACATCAACCTTGGCCGGATCAACCTCCATGCCCCTGTTGGAGATGATGTGACCAAGCACCGTCCCTTGAGTCACCATGAAGTGACTCTTCTCCCAAGATAGCACCAAGTGATACTCAATACATCACTGAAGTACTCGATCTAGGCAGTCAAGACAAGAATCAAATCCGTCGCCGTAGATAGAGAAATCATCCATGAAGACCTCTAAGCACTCCCCTACCATGTCCGAAAAGATCGACAGCATGCACCTCTGAAAAGTCGCTGGGGCGTTGCATAGCCCAAATGGCATGCGTCGAAAAGCGTATGTGCCGAGGGGACAGGTAAAGGTGGTCTTCTCCTGATCCTCAGGAGCGATGGCCACTTGGTTGTAGCCCGAGTACCCATCCAGGAAGCAATAATGGCTCTTCCCTGCCAGTCTCTCAATGATCTGGTCAATAAAAGGCAGGGGGAAATGGTCCTTCTTGGTGGCTTGGTTGAGTCTCCTGTAGTCAACACAAACCCTCCAAGAGGTGGGTACTCGTGTAGCAATCTCCTCTCCCGACTCACTGATCACAGTCGTGATGCCCGTCTTCTTGGGCACCACATGCAAGGGGCTAACCCACTTGGAGTCAGAAATGGGATAAATAAAACCTGCACCCCACCATTTTGATATTTCCTTCATGACAACCTCTCTCAGGTTGGGGTTCAGTCGCCGCTGGAACTCACGCGACGGCTTCGCCCCTTCCTCGAGATAGATATGGTGGGAGCACACTGATGGAATCCCATGGAGATCTGCTACGCTCCATCCAATCGCCTTGCGGTTCTTTTCAAGAACCCCCATCAAACAGGATTCCTGCTCTCCAGTCAACTCAGCGGAGATGATGACTGGGTACATCTCTGGATCGCCCGCAAGTAATCGATACTTCAGCGAAGTAGGGAGCGGCTTCAGCTCTGGAATGCTGGGTGCCGGCAAATCTGGCTGTGGAAGAAACTGAGTGAACGCTGCAAGGTCGGCCAAATCTGCCTGGGAAAGTGAAAGTGTACTCTCGCAAACTGGATCGGGAGAAGGCTGCTCTACTGCACTGTCTCTGCTCGGCTCTGCATCTACCTCCTCCTCATCAATAGGCTCAACTGGACTCAAGTCCGGCATCTGATCATAGCAATCGGCCCAATCAGACTCTGAATCCGAGGGATCTGTATCAGAAACGGTGGCATCAGCACCACCACCACTAGTCATCGTGCTGCGATCGAGGACCGGCTCTGCTGCTGCAATGGTATCCTGAACCAGGTCTGTGCTCTCCAGACTCTCCTCTGCTATCATCTCTGCCTCAGCTGTGTCTGAAAGTGAGAGGGTGGTCTGTGTCTCAAGGTCTGCCCAAGCTGCCTCATCATCTGTGATCACAAAATCACAGTCCTGGTGGATGTCTGGCTCTGCGTCTGTCAGCTGCTCTGAATCAGTACTCGCCTCTGAGCGGAATCTGAATCTGGCTCTATAGTCCTCTACCATCTCTATTTGTATACTCTCGCCCTGGACGCGAAAGTACACCTTCCCGCTATCATGATCAGTCACCGCCTTGGCTGTGGCCAAGAACGGACGACCAAGGATGATGGGGGTATCGGTCACTGACTCAGGGATCTCCATGTCCAGCACTACGAAGTCCACGGGGAATTGCAGACCCTGAATCGTGACGATAACGTCTCGTAATAACCCCTTCGGCCTCTTGACAGATCGATCAGCGAACTGAAGGATTGTCCTGCTCTGTCGAAGAGTGCCCAACTCGAAGCGGTCGAGAAGGGCTGCCGGAAGAAGGTTGATCGACGATCCGCTATCTAGAAGAGTACGGTCGAACCACTGCTCACTAATCTGGCATCTGACATACGGGGCCCCTGAATCTGGCCTCTTGGCTGGCAGTCGGTTCTGGATCGCAAAGCACGTGGCTTTGGTCAGCACATGTATCTCTGAAGTGTGGTTCCTCCTCCTCCTCCTAACTGTAGTCCTCTCTCTCAAAGATCTCTGGAGAAGGGGGATGTGCTGCAAAGCCTCCTGGAGGGTCAGCTGAATATGGAATCGATCTATCATGCTCTGGCTGAACTCCTCAAGCTCTCTCTTTTTTGGATCATTTTTCTTCCCCTTCCCCATCTGAAGGGCTCGAGGGAAGGGGATCACTGGGTCCTTCTCAGATGAAGGACTAGGAAAAGGACTAGACGGTTCAAGGACCGGATCCACACATACATCATGCACCACAGTGGGACCAAAAGAAAGTAAACCTTTTCCTTTATTCATAGCAGAATTCTGAGATACATGGACACGAGGAAAAACAACATCTCTGTCTCTACAAACACCGGTGGCCTCCGTACCACCACGGGTTGGCTGCTCTGCTGCTGCTGAAGGTAGACGTCGCGCGGCATCAGTACCGCGGGCTGGCTCGGCTGCATGGGTGGCATCAGTACCACCTCCTAGATCTGGTGAAGCGGCGGCCTCAGTACCACCGGTGGGATCAGCATCCTTGGTGGCCTCAGTACCCCCGTCATCGTCTGGAGCGGCCTCAGTACCGCTCTCCTCCTCCTCCTGTGGCGCCTCGGGATGGTGCTCAGATGAGGCGCCGCCGCCTGCTGGGGTCCTACCGCTCCTAAGTGTGACAAAATCAGCATCAAATAAATCCGAAGATGTATCATCAAATGGGTCACTAGGAGTGGCTGACTCAGTATGTACTACCTGCTCAGATTTCCTCTTGAGGCTGTTCGGATTGGGCTCTATCTGGGCTGGTATGGCGGCCTTCCCTCTCACCAGGTCCCGCATCTCCTGGCGGAACTCGTCCATCTCCCGTCGGAATATGGCCTGCTGGTCCGTGAGGAGGCGGGCGATATCATCCAAAGCGGGGCTCTCGTGGGAGCCCGACGGGTGGCCTCTCTGTGGGTGAGGCTGTTGGAACTGCTGTGATGGGTAAGAGGGGTAGGATGGAGGGTGCTGCTGGTATCCCTGGTGAGCCTGCTGCTCACGTCTCCAAGGCTTTCCCTGCTGCTGATAGGGACGCGGACCGTAGGACGACTGCTGCTGATACACTGGGGGCTGCTGTTGCGGCTGGTGCTGGTCTCTCTGATGGGAGTACTGCCTTCCCTGTCCTGACGGCTGCTGCTGGGGCTGGGCACCACCACTCCCCCACCTGAATCCGGGATGGTCTCGTCGGATCCCAGGCTGGGGACGGTCGTACCAGATCCCGTTGACATCCATCAACGGCTCGGCATCAAAGGGGGCTGGCGGGAGTACTGCCAGAGGCTGGTCCGGCTGGTAGACCACCATCTGCATCTCTGGAGATGGTGGAGACTGGTAGGTGGGCTGCGGCTGCTGGTACGGCTCCGCCTGTACAAGGTGAACCTGTCTAGGCTGCACTGGAGTGCTGGAGCGCTGGGACGAGCTGCTGCTGCTGCCGGCGTCGCCTCGCGACTGAAGACGGGGCTGAGAAGCCGTCTGTGCCTCCTGGAGACACATGAGCTGTGTCTTCATGTCGCTCAAGACCTGTGCCATCTGATCCATCTGCGCTATGCTCTGGCACTGCTTCTTCTCTATCAGCTCCATGCGGTCCAACTTCTCGCTGATGATACCCATGTCCGCAGCTGATGACTCTGCTGCTGCTGCTGCTGCTACTGCGGACGTACTGGAAGGACCTGCATCTACCCGTGCTATCCTCTGGTACTGCACGGGTCCTGGCTGATGTGGCTGGGTCTTCTGGGTGTAGAGCCGGGTCTGGGACATCACCATGTAGTTCTCTGCCATCTCCTCAAAAATAGCCCGGACCTGGTCGTGGTCCTTGGCGAAGTAGGACCCGCCACAAGAAGCATTCACCAGGCCCTGTAGCTCTGGTGACAACCCACTGAAGAAGCTCTGAACTAAGTTCGGCTTCGTGATGTCATGGTGCGGGCATCTGTCCAAAAGCTCTCTGAACCTCTCCCAAGCCTCGTGGAACTGCTCGTTGGGGAACATGGAGAAGTTACTAATCAGGGCCCTCGCTGCATTCGTCCGCCCGAGTGGATAGTACTTGTTCAAGTACTCGGTGCGGAGCTGTTCCCAGGTATAGACAAATCTCCCCAAATGCTTCAGCCAGGTGGCTGCTCTATCTGCCAGTGAAAAGGGGAATGCGATCATCCTGATCGTGTCCTGGTCCACATGTCTGTCGTGGACAGTGTTGCATATCATAAGAAACTCCTGGAGGTGGAGGTGGGGCTCCTCTGTAGCAAGTCCATGGAACCGAGGGAGCATCTGCAAGGTGTTCGGGGGGAACTTGAAGTCCCCCACGATAGCTGGAACCACCACCCAGTGGTGCATCAGTGTAGATCCGGGATTGTGTAAATCCCGCATCGGTCTCGGTGGTCCTGCTCCTCCTGCGCCTGCTGCCGCTGCGGCGGCGGCCGCGGCTGCTGCTGCTGCGGCTCGTGCCTGTGCCTCATCGGGGATCTCCTCAGGCTCGCTCTGCGCATCTCTCTCTGCTCTGAGCCTCTCCAACTCACGCCTCATCTCCATCATGAATGCTCCCTGATCGCGGAGCTGCTGCTGAACTGTATCAAGTGATGCGATCAGGGTGGAGTTGATCGCTCCCTGGTCTAGTACAATATGCTCTGGTCTACGGGAGTGATCATCAGAACTGCCTGCTCCGGCCATCTCGACGTCTGCAAAATCAAATGAGCCCAACTCAGGTGCTGTCAAGTGTATCAATCTCTCCTCGGGCTCATGTCTCTCGGGAAGATCAGAAAGGGGATCGAGGGGGAACAGGGTGGAGTCGTACTCGGGCTCGGAGAGCGGGTCTGAGCTCTCGCGAGCCAACCTAGATGATGAGGTAGACGCGCCCGAAAGCGGTGCAGCCAGAGGCTGCCTAAGAGATCGTCTACCCATCATCTTGATCTGGCGAGTAGGGCGGATGAGATCTGGAAAAATTATGATCGAAAAACAAACCCCCGGTTCACCAACGCAACGCGAGCTGAAGACCGTGAAAGTTCGGTCAAATTATCTTGTCGATTTTATTTTGGTGAACACTCAAGATATCAAAGCGCTTACGTGACCTGTTGGGATATCCGCTGCTAACCCCAACTGACTGGCCCGCACGGAAGAGTCGGTAATCAGTCGGGTTTAGCCGCGGGGGGCTCTACCTAGTGTGCGGGTCACTCTCTCGCGCATACAAACCAAGCAATGAGGGGGTTGCTCTCCCCAAGACAGAATTTTTAGGGTGAGCGAGTTTTAGGGTCAATAATCTTAGCAGTCCCAATTTTATGGTTACACTTTTTAGGTATTTTTCAAATCAAACAAAATCGCCTAACGAATTTTTCGATTCTCCTGATTATTAAGTCAAAAAAAACACGGGGGAGAAGTCGAAAAAGCCGATGCACGAGAAATCAATGATGCATGCAAAGTCAGAAATGCGTACCTGCCTCCAGCTCTCTACATGCAAAATGATCCGCGCATAAAATAAAGACAGAATTAAAACTAAGCTAAATGATGCAGCGGGAAAAAGCCAAGTCCTAGACGAGCAACTTCTAGCGAAGAACCGTCTAACCGGTCACCGACCTCCAAGCCAAAAGGTCCGGTCTTGGCTCGTCCCTCCCCTGCCCAACAAATCGGGGGTAGGAGTAAGCGCTTTACAGGACGAGCTACGGCACGTAGGCTACGGAGGCTAGCGAGTCGGTTATTTTTATTATTTATTTTAAGTAGGTCCAATTACGGTTCTATAGGAACAGATATGCCTTAAGTGTGTGGATCCTACTCAATTACGTCACAATCACCAGAAAGTCCTAAATCTAGGGGCTCGACAAAAACCGCGAAAAACCGGCAAATGACAGTAAAAAAGGAAAAGAAAACCGCGAGAAAAAGCCGTGAAAAACCGCAAGTCCTAATGGGTCCCCCGAGCACACCGGTGCTCGGCGAAACAGACCCGCTACGGTCACAAGTCCAAACAGAGTCCAAGAGTGTCCTGAGTTATTACAATTAATAATGAAATGAAATAAAACTATCCTAATACCTCACCCACTCAACTCTCTCTCTCTCTCTCGCTCTCTCCTGCGGCTTCGTAGAGAAAGAAGCCGCCTCCAAGTGCCGCGGCTGCACCGGCTCCTCGAAAGTCGCCTCCGCGGTCCTCGGACCCTTGCAAGAAACAGAGAAGAGTGGTCAGTCCAGAAAGAACAATCAAATAATAGAGAAAAATAAAAGAAAATACAAGTGAGGGTATATGTGCAAAAATGGAAATAAAATAATCACACAAAATAAAACAAAAATAAAAATAAAAATAAAAGAAAATAAAACAAAAAGAAACTATAAACAAAAGCCGCGAAGAGCCGCGAGCTCCGAAGAGCCGCGAAAAGTCGCGAAAATAAAAACGAAAATAAAAACAACACTACTAAGCCGTGCTCCCCGGCAACGGCGCCATTCTGATATCACCCAAAGATTCCCTAAGACCCGGGTGAAGGTAATGAAACAAGGGTCGTTGCGACCCGGATCTCAGAAGATGGGTATATCAAGAAAAATCAACCACTCAAAATAGGTCAAATCAATCAAAACAAAAACGAGAGCGGTCTAGCTATGAGATTAACCTGGTATAGCACCCAGGGTCGAACACAAGGAGCACGGGTTGGCCTAGGGCCTACGAAGTAGAAAAAATGAAAATAAAAGCAAAACAAAATGTTTTTAGTGGTTTTTAATAATTTTTATATTTTTTGGATTTTTAATAGGTGAAGAAAATAAAAGAAAGTAAAAGCAAGCACACTTGATCAATTTATTTAACACACCAAAAATCAAGCAAAAATTCAAGAAAAATGGTTTTTATGCTTTTTAAGTTTTTAAGTATTTTTGGTTAATTTTTGAGATTTTTATAATGTGTATTTTATTTTCTAAAAATCAAACAGTAAGAAAAAGATTGGGTACTGTCCAGCCAAAACCAAAACCCTTAAATAAAATATCTAAGGATCTCAACAGGTTCTGGAGGTAATCTTCCTATATTCTAGATAAAATAAGGAAAATTTGAGCACCAAAATTATTGTTTTTGAATTTTTAGATTATTTATTATATTTTTTATGAGTTTTTAGGTGTTTTTAGATTTTTAGGGTTTTTACTCAATGAAAAATAGCCAAAATTGGCTAGAAAATCAAACAACACACAAGAAACAGTAACTAATTTTTTTAGAATTTTTGGGGATGATTTTATATTTTTTTGGGATTTTTAAACCTAGACAGTAGCTAAAATAGATGTTTTTGAATTTTTAAAAATACTAAATAAAATCAAAAATGTATTCAAAAATTCTCAAAAATCCTACAACATGGCAGGAGCCATGTGTCAAATTTTCATCGAATTTGGAGGTGGTTTGATATTTTATTCAAAAATCAAAAGGGGGCACTGTGCATAGGGACTTAAGTGCAAATACCCGAAACTCTGGGGGTCCAGGTGCAATTTTCCCAGCAAGTCACGCGCGTGGCGCGTGCCTGGGGCACTCAGGGACCTTCTGGTAAGAAAAATAAGTCCTTGGACCTTTTGGTAACTGGTACCAAAAAGTCCAGGGGCTCGGTCGCAATTAACCCACTAATACACGCACATGTATAAATAAAATGCTCACAGGGGTATAAAAGCAAATACCAGAAAGTTTCTTTTCATTCAATAACCCAACAGAACTACAGGATAAGAGATGCAAATAACCCAAACAAAGCACGTGGCGAAGCACGTGAGCTCACATACACAGGGGTATAAATGCAAATAAAAACAAGCACAAGGTCCACAGTGCAATTTACCCTACGTAAATAAAACTACTAAAGTATTTACAGGACTGACACGTAAAACAAAAAGCTAAGAGGGGGCCTAAGTAATTTACCCCTTATTGCGCCGACGGCCAGATTCACGCCACGTGGAGGATCCAACGGTCTCGATGAGCTGGCGCTTCTCTCTTCTACGCACGTGGGCCGATCGACGGCTCTGAGGGAGGCCACGTGGATGATCGAACGGGGCTGGGCTCAGGTGCCTCTCTCCTCAGCGCTAACGGTCCAGATCAGCTCCTCAAAGTGATCAACGGTGCCTGCTCCTCCGTGGATGGACGATCGAGATAGCAACTGGAGCGGAGGAACTAATCGGACGGTGCTGGAGGTCCCTCGAAGAACAGGTGGCCGGCGAGGTTCGCCGGCCTCGTGCGTGTGCTGGGGGCCTCCTCAGCTGCCTCCAAGGATCGGAGAAGATAGGCGATGGCGTCCCGCAGCTGCTGGTAGCTTCAGATGACCCAGCCGAGCCCTGGAGGGGCTCCGGCGAGGTCGTCGGCTTCAAGCTCCTGGCCTTGATGTGAGGGGGGCTCAGATGCCCTCCTTTTGACCTGCAAAACGCACCAGAAGCTTCGCGGGTCGAGGGCAAAGTGCCTCGACCCGATGAAGCGGCGTGAGGGTGATCGATGCGTCGGGGCGGATGAGCTCCGGCGAGCGGAGGATGGTGGAGCTCGAATCCCAGCTCCGGGGCGAGCTGGGTTGAATGATTGGGCGAAGAACGTGTGTGAGGGAGTGGCGAATGTGAGCGTGGGTTCCGATGATCAAAACGATACTCGATGTGGCCGGAATCAGAGGAACTCGTCGGAGATGCGATTTGGGCGAAACAAGAAATTACACTAAATGGGCGAGCTAAATGGGTACCTGGGTGATGCGGAAGACTGTGGTGGAGCTTGGCTAGCTCCTGGTCGTCGCCTCGAAGGGCGTCAAGGCCTGAGGCTCGAGCTCCGGTTGAGTGGCGGAGCACGGCGGCGCGAAGCTGCCGGATCGATGGTCGGGGCACCCTCTCCTCACTACAACAGGGGCAAACGCGAGCTGTCACCTCGGTGATTGCTCTGGAGGTCACGGGAATGAGAGTGGCGAGCCAAAGATGCGAGTGAAGTGCGGCGGAGCTCAAGCTATATAGTGTGAAGGGTCCGGCAAGAAGGGTGCGGGTAGGGCGAGCTGGTGCACGGATCCCAAGGCGAAAGCTCCGGCGAGACTCTCGGATGTAACGTGATCATTCCGGACCCGGAGTTGGGGAGGTTGGCGATCGGGTCACCCGTGGAAAAGGGGAGAAAACGGGTCGGGCACAGGAGACCCGGCTCTGGTGGTCCTGGGGTGGGGAGTTGACCGGGGGTCAACAATCCCCCGTGGACCAATCAGAGCCCGCCAAGCTTTAGGATTTTATTTGATTTTTTTGGGCCATTAAATAGCCGAATTTTCAAAAACTTAAAACATGAAATATTTTTGTTTTAATTTTTTCTATTTTTTTGTGATTTTTAATTAATTTTGGAAGTCAAAATAGGTATTTACATAATAGGTCTATACATAGGTATTTGTACAATATAGGGGTTTTTTATTTTTGATTTTTAATTAGTTATTTTTATACATTTTTATTCCTATTTTATATTTTATTTATTTATAGGATAAAATGAGGAATAAAAGGCTATTTTTATTTTATTTTTATTATTTATATACATAGGTGAAATAATTAGTTATTTACAACTATATACATGGCATATATACAAGATATTTTTGTACTTTTAATTTTGTAATTTTTATTTGATTTTTGTTTTGTTTCTTTTATTTATTTTATTTACAATATATAAATAGAATATTTACAAAAAGTTTCAAAAAATAAATAAATCTATTTACCAGGTTAAATAGATGAGGGGGGTGGTTTATGTACATGGTGAAAGGGTGTTTTTGAGTTTTTTATTTTTTTATTTTGTTTTTATACTTTAAAAATATGTACAAATATTTACAAATATTTACAACATATTTTGGGTGAGGAAAATATAATTTTATTTATTTATAAAAATATACACTAGAGCCCCTATCTCCCTCTACTTGGCTTTTGTGCGGTCAGGCCCATGCTGAGCCCTCCCTTGGGTTAGGTTGCTCAATATTTATTCTAAATATTTCCCTCTTTTTCTTTTTCATCTTTATTCTTTTATTTTTGCACAGAAACATGCTAATTATAAGTATTACAAACATGCATGCTTTTGCTAATTTTTCCTATTTACACATATCTACATGCATTTGCATAGGTTTTTGTAGCTAAAATATAAGAATAAAGAGTGAGTGAATGGGTATTCATCAGGTAGCGATGGTGAAGGAGGTTCAGCGCGGGGAGTGCGCGCGAGGGCGGACCTGGAGTTGGAAGCGGTGCCGCGCGGGGTGCCGTGGCACGCTGCCAAGCGGGCTTGGAGACAGGGGTTGGCAGCCCGCGGTCGGGCAGTAGGAGGCGTGCAGAGGTGGCGCTCGGGCGAGGGGGGGCATGGTGGGGACGCGGGGCGACGCGTGCGGCGGGCCGGGCTGACGGGCGGAGAGCACGGCTGAATGGACGGGCGGATGCGGCAAGGGTCTTGCGCAGGATAGCGGCTGCGTGTGGATCCAAGGGGGGTCGCGCCTACGACGGTTGGAGTTCGGCTGTCGGGTGGCGCGCTGGGCGGTTGTCCACGCGTGGGGCGGCGCCGCCGCATGGCTAGAAGTGCCGCCCGGCGCTGGGGATGCGGGCGGCGCCCGGGCCGCTGCCCTTTTTTTGTTTTTTTTTTAATTTTTTTATTTTGTTGTACTTTGTAATGAGAAATAATAAAAAGGATTCTTTTCTATTATTTTTTTGAAACAATGAACAGGAGCTGTAAAAGATTTTTTTAAAAAATGTTTTGTTATTTTCTCGCAAAACAAAATGTTAGAGAAAGAAAGACAACAACTATATTTCTATAATTTTTTATTTATCTCCTGCAAAACAAATTGTAAGAGAAAAAGAGAAAAGTTCTTTTTATACTTTTTAAATTATCCTGCAAAACAAATGTTAGAATCAAAAGAAAGATTCTATTATTATTTTTTTATTATTTTCCTGCAAAACAAAGGTTAAAGAGAAAAGGAAAATATTATTTTTTATTTTCTTATTTATTTATTTATAAACAAATAGGATATGTGAAGTGGTTGGATCTTGATGTAGTGAGAGATAGATCCAGGGGCTCCGATCACCGTGCGTGATCGGAGGTGGAAAGTTGGTGCGAGGTAGAAAAAGCAACGTGGAGATCACGAGATGAGATGAAAAATCGGTGTCGAGCGGAAAATATGTGTGGTGAAAATTTTGGGATTTTTAATCTAAAAACTAATCACTACATCTACGTAAAAACTAAACCTACGATTTTACCTAGGAAAAATGATAAGAAATAAATTGGATCTCACCTCGGGGTTCGGACATGCCATGATGGCCTCGACAAAGACCGACACACTGTCACCGGACGGCTCGGAGGCTAGGCACCCTTCTGCAACAAGAAACCTCTCGGAGATCGGGCTCCTCTCCACCAAAGATGGATCAAGAGAAAATGAGGAAGGAGGAACCCATTAAAAAGAAGATAAAAAATAAAAATGGAAAATTTATTCAAATAAGGAAGGTGTTTATTAGGTGAATTAATAAAATAATTAAATAAATAAAATAAATAAATAATAATTTCGAAATTCGGAATTAAACTAAATAAATAAATAAAGTACTTTATGGAAATCAATTAACCACCATAATGGTGGCCATATATGGTGTGGAATAAAATCATATATACAAGGTAAGTTATTAAACCAAATAAATCCAATAAATTAAATAATTAAATAAGAATTTCGTAATTAAATAAAATAAATTAATTAATGTAAGATAATTAATTTTTTGATTATTTTATTAAAAGGAAGTTAATTGTATACACATATTATACACATATAATACAATGTACATAGGTACAAATAAGGAAATAATTTTTATAAGAGAATTTTTTTAATTTTTATTAAATTTTTAATTTTATTTTTAATAAAAACAATATTTATAATTATATACATTATATAAAAATAAATACAAATAAATATGTACAATAAAAAATGGTTAAACTACACAAAACACCCCAGAAAACCGACTTTTTAACCGTAACTCCAAAAATTATGAAACCATAGCCATTTGAAAGATAATTTAATTTAGAGTATGATGGAAATGAGTTTGGTTCAATTTGAGCTCGTATGGAGTCGGAATTGGTGTTTCAATTGTCACTTTACAACTTTTTTCTGGGTGCGATTATTTGTATTATGTACATTATTTTATTTTACAAATATTTTTATTATTTACAACACAATTTTATTTACAACTTTTATTTGCAAAAATAATTAATTCGAGGTCAAATTATGAACAAATAAAATGCGGTAAGTTTTGCACAAATATATACAGAAAAAATATTTACAAAATATTTTTTGGATTTTTGACAAACGACCCTATCTCCCCCTACTTTATTCCTGGTCGATTAGGTCAAGTCTTAATCTTCTCTCGGAGTTCGGGTCAGTCTGTATTTATTGCACAAATACATCCTCTTCTTTTTCTTTTCTTCTTTATTCTTTTATTTATGTACAAAAAGTGTTAAAAATGCAATTTTAACAAATGCATGCAAAATGGTAATTTTTATGGAATTAGTGGTAAGTACAGGTATTTGACTAAGGAAAAGAGGCTAAAATAAAAGAATAAAGGTGATGAATCGTGGATTCATCACTCCACTTCTCGCTGATCGGAGATTTGGTCAGCTGCTCATGTTGTGTCTTGCTCTATACACGAATCACTCCAGAGCTCGCTCTGGTTGAAGGTCTTCACACCTACAGAAATCTCTAAGGCTCGATGAACGAGTTCCTCGACCAAGGCATTATTCTAGAAACAAATAAGAGAGACTAATGATTGGTGGATCAGATCTCGACATTAGGTGAGGGAACGAGATCTGAAATTGATCTGAGTTGATCACATGATGGGAGAAGAAGCGGAGAAGCAGGGCTGATCGGATGAGGCGAAGGGCAATCATGAGCTAAAATTGGAGGTGATTGACCTACGATCGAGGTGATCGGAAGCAAATCAAGTGAAATTGAATTCAAATCTCCCCTACCACTACCAGATATGAAAGTGGATGGAGTGGAAGGGTCTTTGCCTCGATGCTGATGTGAAATTTCAACAAAGGCTCGAGCTCGCAGTGGAGGTCTCGCTCGCAATGTGGATATCGCCAAAGAAACTCCATTCCTAGCTCGTGATCGAGTGTTGGGACTTCTGTTACAAGTCCAGGGCTTGATTGAAAAAGGTGGAATGAAGGCGTCAAAGACGGATCACCCCCGATCGAAGAACCTGGAGCGATATAAATATGTGAAGAGGAACGATGAAATTTGAAATCGTAAGGGCGCATGAACCGAGGCAGGAGATAGAAAAATGAGACCCGACTATGGATAGTAGATCCAATTATTCTAATCGGGAGTTGAAATCGACTCATAGGGGTGCTTGATCCGAGCGGGAAAATCGAGAGATGAAGCATGCTGGCGCAGTTATTTGGGTAAAATGGTTGATAGTCTTAGTTGACCAGGAGGTCAACAAAGCTGAGTGAGCCAATAGGAATCAGCTTCAGAAAAGGACAAAATAGGAAAAATGACAAAAATAAAAAATAAATAGAATCAAATAAAAATAAAATAGAAGATTATTTTAAATATAAAAAGTTAATAATTTAATAAAGTTTTTATGGTGATTTTTAATAAATTAAATAAATTAATTTAAATAGTCAAATTAATTAAATAAGATAGTTATGTGTATAAATTACCTATAAAGAAGATATCGTTATTTTTAATTATTATTTTACATAAAAAATACATTATTTCCTATTTTATTTATTTAGACAATAATTTAAGGATTTGAAATATAATTATTATTTTATTTTTAGAAATTAATTTAATTGCATAAATAAATACAACTATGTACAGTATAAGTACATTATACATGTGTAGTAAATACTTTATTTTTTAATTATTTTCAATTTTGTTATTATTATTTGAATTTTATATAAATCGAATAAAATATGAACAAAACAATAAAAAAACAATATATGCAAACATAAGAAGAAATAATTAAATAAACAATAGACAATGTGTACAAAAACACTCCAAAATTTTATGAAACTATTTTCATTTCAAAGGTTATCTAATTTTGAACACAATGAAAGTGTGTTTGGTTTATTTTGAGCTTGTATGGAGTAGGTATTGATCTTTCAATTCTGTCTTTATGGTATTTTTTCAGAGTGTTGTCCCTATTATTCTGTATACGATTTATTTTTGTAATTATTTTTTATTTAAAACACATTTTTATGTACATGTTTCAAAAAGAAAATATTTTTATTTGAGGTTGAATTAGTGATAAATAAAATAGGTGAACATATATACATAAAAATGATGATGAATACATAAAGTGAAGTTGGTTTTCTGAAATTTTTATACATGCATTAAGGACTATATCTCCCCTACTTTATTTCTTGTCGGCTATATCAATGCTTGACATGGTCTCGGGGTTTCAGACCAGTCTGTATTTATTACATATATACAACCTTCTTTTCTTTTTCTTTTCTTCTTTATTCTTTTATTCTAGTGTAAATTAGTGCTAAATAATCAATATTGACAAATGATGCTAGATTGTCAATTAATGAGAATTAGTATTATTTACATGTATTTTACTAAGGATTTTGAGCCAAAATGAAAGAACAAAGATGATGAATTGATGATTCATCATGTGGTTATCCCCGTTTACAACTTCGATCTTAATTTTTACGATTTTAGATGGACTTGGATCCTCTATTCCTTTTTTTACGATTTCGATTCTAAAATCCCACCTTATAGATTGAATCTTAGATTAATGTTCTACACATCCTCTAAATTTCTCTAAAATGTGAAGTTATTTGCTATTTTATCGTAATGATCTTAAATATGGGCAACATCTAAGAAACTTAAATTCCATTTAAAAAGAAGCGGACATTTAATTGTTAAGGTAAAATAGTAAATAATTTTAGATTTGAGCGAAATTTGGAGGATATGTAGATCATCAATCTAAGATTAAATCTATAAGGTTTGACTTTGGAATCGAAATTGTGAATAAACAAATTAAGAAGAATTACATCATATCTACTGTAACTCTCCTAACAGCAGAACATCTGAGCCCATTTTAGACACCATTGGTACGGAAAACTATTGAGAAAGCTTGTATGGTTTAATGTATGATTCATAGAACAGTAATTATGGATATAATGTTCGTACGAATTCCAGAGTTTAAGAACCTTTTTAATATATTCTTTCTGATATGTTATGTTTAACATTAGTTTATAATCGGAAAAAGTCCAAACTATATGACATTATTAGTACAATTTGTTGTTTATATATTTCGAGTTTCCATTTTTTAGATCTTTTTAACATATTTGTCTTATTTCCCACATTAACGTGAGAAAATATGATGATGTGACATCACTGCAAAAAAAAGAGTCTATATAGTAACTTTTTTTCGAAATCCATTACAATGTATTCCTTTGTTATATATAATGATAAATATTATTTATTGCAAAATTATTATTTATACCAGAATTTATCAATGAAGGTCATATCCGGTGTCACATTATTAGCTATGATTCATATAGCTAAAACTTATCCATTGTTATTTTTCAAAACATTTAGTAGCTCCTGAAGCCACTGGTAGAACACCTGGCATAGAGACCCAATCTTGAGTGAAGAAAATACCGCGGCTTCGATCTTTTTCAATATAATCGTCGCGTAGTAAATCAACAAAACCTAAAGTCATCTCACGTTCATCTTCCAGTTTACCTACTACTGTACCAGAGTGAATGTGATCCCCACCAGACATACGTAACGCTTTAGCTAGTACACGAAAATGGATACCATGATTCTTCTGTCTATCAATAACTGCATGCATTGCACGGTGAATGTGAAGAAGTAAGCCGTTGTCTCGATGGCTGCTAATTTGCAGTACATAAAACATATTACAACGAAAATATTTGTCTTTATATATTAACACTGGAAGAGATAATGACATATTTTTAAAAAGTATATGTATACTTATAAATTCGTTAAATATCCAATATAGGTTTTTAAACTTTCATTCATATGAATCTTCTTTACAAATGTGAATAGATAAAAACAATAAGAAGAAAATTAAATAATAAAAATGCAAGCAATAGATTTCATTTTGCACAAATTAATCATGAAATTTAAAGCTTGTGCATCATTCCTAAATATAGTATCGTGGCATTCTTTCTAATTATAATATGGAGAGATTAATGGAAAGATAGGAATTAGTGTAATTCAGGTTAACATTTTCGCTTAAATTTAAAAAATTTAATATCAAACCTATTGATTTAACTAAAAATAATGATCACCAGTTTAATCCTTCTTAAGATTCACAAAGTTAGTATCTGGAAAAAGAAAATACGTGTCTTTTCTTGTGGTTAACAAATCTAAAAATACAAATTATTATGCTATACCAGACTTTTGATTAGATTACTTTTCTCAAACTCTTAATCAACTACTCAATCGCACTCTTAATCAACAACTCAATCACAACTTATTATACAAATGACTTAAATCATATTAAATCATTATCACCCTCTAAAGTATTTATATGCACATTTATATGTATAACATTTGGTGTAGCATATAAACGAAAATATTTTAAGATATATACATTGATTGTGTATTTTATATCTAATTCAAGTATATTGTATTGTAAATATATATATATATATATATATATATATATATTCATTGTGGTTTGATTAGTCGACTCAATCATTTTTCCACGCTACTTCGGTTTAATCACTACAACAAAATTAACCTAAAGCAATGAATAATTTGATATTTAGTGTCATATCTTCTATAGTTAAACATATAATAATGAATCACTATACTTCTTTTGTTCTATTTTCAATGAAATTGTATCTATAGCTATATATATTCCTCGCAACTAATTATAGAACAATGGTTATCCATTGGCTTGTTCTTATCCTCGTTAAATTTTGCAACGATTACTATAAATTTTATTTAAAAAGTCAACAAAAACGTCAACAAACGAACCTTTAACAATGACTATTAAAGATATGACAACGAATATTTAAATTATTTATTGCCTTAAGTCAAGTTGTTTGCAGTGAATCAGATTTTAAAGAATAATGAAGCCATCTTTTGGTTGAACCAGATCGATTACAACGTTTAATCCAATCCGACCTTTTTGATAAGATTTTTAATTCATCATTCAGTTTGATTTCAAGATCCCACTATATGGAATAAGTATAATATGAGTTTTGAAATGTAATTATCAAAGTTGAATAGCTTCTCGCTTCAACATTTATGTGTTTCCAAAATCATTTTAATTTCAACTTTCAAGTGAGGACTACGGTATAGAATTAAGTATCCTGTAAACCCATTTATAATTTGTAATTTTATCAACATATCTAGTTGAAATATAGAATTGTTCTCTAATTGTTATATTAATGAATTATAAGAATTGTTTTATAAGAATTACTCTAATGGCGTGAAGGGTCCTTCTCTGTGCGGAAGGCTTACTCCGCGATCTGCAGGCCTCCTCCCTCCTTATCTGCGGAGATGGCGAGGAACTGTGCTTTTTCGGGGGACTGGGTCTTCCCATGAGAGTTGCATTGTTCTTCTGGCTGTTCGGGAGAAGGAGACTGATGACGTGGGACCGGTGTGCTAGACTGTTCGGGGTGATTTCTAACAGGTGCCTGCTGTGCGAGGAGGGGATCGAGACTACGAACCATCTCTTTTTTTTGTGCCGATCCGTGCTTCCGATCTGGGCAAACCCGGGACTGGGGTGGGTTGGAAAGACAAGTGTCGAGATTTTTTGCAGGGAGCTGGTTGCGGCCAAGCATCGGCCGAGATTGGAGCTGATGCGGCCTCTTGCGTTGGTTTGGTCCATTTGGTTAGCTAGGAATGACCTGTTGTTTTTTAGCCAGAGATTTTACAAGGAGAATGTATGTATTCGTGCGGTGGGTTTGATGCGCTCTTGGGTTGTCTAGAGTGCTTGCTTTGTTTTCTCCTGTTTTTGTTTTTTTTCCTTTTTTTCCTTTTTCTTAATATATTTAAGGGGTGAACACCTATGAGTGTCTCCCTCTTTTTTGGCTTCAAAAAAAAGAATTACACTAATATAATTAAATTGAATCAAATTATCCGCTAATATAACATCAAAGGATAATCATTTATTCCCTTTCACTATAAATATATAACTGCTTCAACCAATATACCAAACACCTCCGTATACTCCATCAATCACATCTTGTTATCCGATAACTTATTTAAAATTCAAATACAAATATACTTTTTCCTAATTATCTCCAAAGCTTCTAAGAAAGAAACACACCGTCACAAAACCATCATCTTCAAATTTAGTTAATAAGCTACACACGATAAATCATCCTAATATCTTTTGTTCAAACAATTCAAATTTATACTATTTTGATAAACCCTCTATTATCATATAAATATAGTATATTCACAGAGACGGACTACACACATCTCCATTGAGATCGCTTCGACGTTATGGTCATGGGAATGTTAGCAGCAGTACTTGGATTTGTTCTTCTTATAATGGGTAAGACATTATTTTTGTTATGCGCCAATATATACAAAGTGGAGTTTAATTTTTTGATTCATTACTCTGTGATGGGTTTGTATGTATAGGTGGCAATGATGCAAAGCCGACAAAGCTATTCATGTTTGGAGGTTCGTTCGTGGATAATGGAAATATCGACCAATATTTCAACCACATGAAAAACGAAACTCGATCATGGGCATATCCTTATGGGATGACGTACCCCGGTCATCCTTCCGGCCGATACTCCAATGGTCGAATCTTCTCTGATTACATCGGTATATCTATACATACATTCTTTTCGAATATATGTAAGACATTTAATCATATTGATGATATACCAGATTGATTTTGTATTATTATGTGCAGCTTCATACCTTGGGTTCAAGACGGCACCCGTCCCCTACAAGATAAGAGGGCAGACTGGGA
Organism: Ottelia alismoides; assembly: GCA_037367405.1. Taxonomy (NCBI): domain Eukaryota; kingdom Viridiplantae; phylum Streptophyta; class Magnoliopsida; order Alismatales; family Hydrocharitaceae; genus Ottelia; species Ottelia alismoides. The sequence continues at coordinate 72,524 of JAZKJV010001236.1, forward strand.
TCCCTGATTCTGGCATGAACTTCGCACATGGCGGTTCCGGTGTTTTCCCCACCAAATATCAGCAACCCAAACTCGAATCTCAGGTCACCCAGTTCCAGCAGATGATACGTTCGAACTCGTTTTCTTACAAAGACGTCCGATCTGCGGTGGCTCTCGTTTCCGTCTCCGGCGAAGATTATTACACTAGAAAAGAGCACCCTGCTGATGTAAGTATCTGAAATAGAGAGATCGGATTTTTACCTCATTTCTCATTAATAGTGTAAGTAATTCGTGCAACTAGAAGCACGTCGAATGCTGGTTTCGTAATCCCGATTTAGCAAATCATACGAAAATCATAAACATTTGGGGACGGTTGCTGCAGAACCTGCACGATTACGTGAAGAAGGTGGTGGCCGAGATACAGAAGAACGTCATGAGGCTGGGCGACCTCAACTTGGGGAAGGTGGCCATCATGAACATGCCACCCTTGGGCTGCACCCCACGAGCCACGGCCAGCTCGAGCCACCAGGTCTGCGATCGCATGGACAACGCCGGTGCTCAGATGCACAACCTCGCCCTGGCCGATCTCGTCGGAGATCTCAACCACTCCGCCTCCAACTCCACCACATTCTACCTCCTCGACCTGTACGCCGCCTTCCTAGACGTCATGAACGGCCGTAACGGTGAACACCAGAACTAATCACTCATATGACCCCGATTATTTAGGGTACTGTAACTAACACGTATGCATGCATGGATATTATTATTTTTAGGGACCATGACGTTCATGAGGCCGTTGGTGCCCTGCTGCGAGGGGTATGATATGGAGAACGGGAGCTGCGGAGATGAGGACGACGCCGGCGAGGAGCAGTACAAGCTGTGCAGGTATCCGGAGAAGGTCTTCTTCTGGGATGGGGAGCACCCCACGCAGGCGGGATGGGCAGCGATCTTCCACAGCCTTCTGCCATCTCTGCCGCCTCTGCTCCTTGATTAGGTCAACATGGATATATTGATAGCTATTAGCAGATGGTCAGTTGCGTTCTTTCCTTCTTTTCAGGTCTATTCGTGCATGTTCGTTTAGGTTTCGTTTGATTGGAACCCCACTAGTTGTTTAGGTTATATTTGACATTGCAGTCATCTTGTCGATTTATTATAAAATTTAAGCCTTTATTTTATTTTGTTTCGTACTCTCTTAATCTCTTTGGATTGCATGTTGATTTGGATCAAGGTCGGCTAAAACCCATCCCAAATTTTATGGGCTGAAATTTTGATTTAAACTCAACCAAACAAATTGGGCTCTCAGGTTCGGGGTGGGTTCGTGTATCGTCTGACCCAATCATAGCTCTTGGCTTTTTATCTATCAAACACACGTCACCATGAGGTATTTTGCCCGAATTAGTTACTTACCTCTGAAAGTTCACTTATAGACGAGGGGGTAACTAAGGAAATATATAACTTGCTTTGTTTGCAAAAAGAAATAAAAATAAGGAAATATCCATAATTCAAAACTGGAACTCTTTTGCACAAATCGAGAACGAACAAAGGCCTCTTCGAACAGACCCTGCATGCTATTAATATGGGCAATCCATGATCCAGGTCACATCAACCACTATCCCGGTTCAATTAAGCCGGGATTTTTAGGCTCGAGCCCCAATTCAGGCACCCAATTATCAATTTCTGATTGTCCAAAGTTCGATCCGAATCTCGATCTGATTAGTCTTGATCGTTAACAGTTCTCCAAACACACTTGTTTTCTAAACAACTCAAAATAAAGGAACAAGAAGCCGTCAAGATATATTATGGTTATCGCGATATCGAAATATAAAACCAATAACAAACATGGTTACAACAACCTGTCCGCCCTAACCCCTCTAATTGCACCATTGATATTCGGAAAGATGCGTTTCCATCCAGTGACATCGATCGATCGTCTCTAACCACGAGTGCCCTCTGCTCGAGTGCTGATGATCTTTACACGCTTCACCGATTCCACGAATGATCTGCTCAGAGAATAAGCTGATCAGATATTATCGTCTTTTTATAAGATCATTGCTCGTTGCAGTAAGAAATCGAGAAGAAATTATACTTACTCCCAGGGGACGTCACCCACGAGCATCCAATCCCCATCGGCGTCCTCGTACGTCACCACGTGGCTTCTCCTCCATGCACACTCATCATCCATTGCCTCCTCTTGGCTCTCCCATCCATCTGTGATCAACAAATCCAACAAGATTGAGAACCCAATTGAACCACATTGCCCATTTGATCACCGAAATCGGAGTTGCCAACATTGTAAATCATCCGACGGAATCAACCACATACCATGAGCCGACGTCCCGAACATCCGATCGAGCGCGCGAAGAAGGGACTGGTACGACCGGTGCGTCGCCACATCGACCTTCCTTCCGACAGCTCTCCCTTCCATTGCCACCTTCACACATCTCGCTCGTCTGCCTCCTCCTCCGCAACCGCATCCGTGGAGCTTCGGCCACTTCACGGGTGGCCAACCCACTAGTATCTTCACCCTTCCGCTGCCAACCTCGTCTTCCGACTCCGTGTCAAGCGGAGGCCTCTTCTCCTCGCCTCCGCTCGGTGCGAAGGCGGCGGAGAAGGCCCTCTTCTTGGGGGAGGGGGCGTAATTGAGGTCGAGATCGAGGAGGGGGTTGCTGTGCGGGAGTGCGAGTCCGAGGTCGAGTTCCATTTGGATCGAAGAAGGAGATGGTTGCTGGTGAGGGGGAGTGAAGCGAGAGAGATATAGGTGAGCGCTTGGGGGACAGGATGGGCAGATGGCTCTCTCTCTGTCTCCTTTTTCTATGCTTGCTCTGATGCCGCACGTGCGACTCTTAGATTTGTTGGATATCTTTTATATGATTACTTAATTACCGATCACATCTTCGAGCAGGATTTGATTGTTTCAGGATGTTAGTAATCATAGTTATCCATTTCATGCTCCACAAAGATCCGTAGAAGCGCAATGCTAACTTGGATTTGGATTTTTTTTTCTATTCGTCATCTAATTATCTGCATGTTTTGTAATGTTGCACAAAGCTGGATTAGAAATAAAAATAAATATGCAGATAAGAAAGTAGGAAATAATAGCAAAATACAAGATTTATGAGATTTATTCTTTACTCAGAAAAGTAATAAGCTGTTGCCTGTGTAAAAGGACCCTAAAATGGAAAGATCCACTAATTCCAATAAAATTAGGACCAGTAAACATAATTTTTTTTCCCTTTTGTAATGGAAACAAAGTGGTGCAGATCATGACCAAACCCTAGGCATCTATCTAATACCTTCTAAAGAAAACTGAATACATCGTAGTCTCCGTTTGAGACGGACTTTGGGTTCTTTCCCTGACAGTGCTCTCGATCACCAAAGAAAAATAAAAAATATGCATGCTTTACGAGGTAGGCTATGTACAGTACATGCAGGAATCCGGTGTATAATTTCCAAAGCAGATCGAAAACAATAATATAGTAAGACCGCTATAAAGATCTCCTCGAAGTAAACTATGATCCAAGTGTCATATAACACATACCCAACATCGCCGAGATGTTGATAATGTCCCCAGATTTCCGAGAAGGTGACTGCAAACCGACACGATGAAGGGGAGGACGTCACGGCTGAGGAATGCCGATGAATGGCAAACGCGACAAGCCGACATGGGTCCCGTTCCACTAGTCGTGTGCACGTGGCGTTGCCAGCCCAACCCCCTCCCACCTGCCTCCACTTGACGCGATGTGCCAGAGGTGGACGAAGGTGGCAAGTGGGCTCCGGTGAGCAGACACGGGGTGCGTGCCCGTGGGTCCAACATAGCCACCACCTTGCGTCGATTCCTTCCTCTTTGCTAGCGGTCCCCCAACACTGTCCTGATTCGCGCAAACCGCGTCTGAGATCTGCCATCTCCAGCTCGCCGTATGTAGATCCGATGAACGATGCAGGGTATACGTGTAGTTACCATGCACGAACCATGCATGCACGTGTCTGGATCTCGTGGGAATTTGCATCCTCTCTTCTTTACATGCTGTTTGTCTTGCTTGAATTGTCCACTCATGACCAAGCTGTTTATCTGGCCTTCTTTTACTTTGTTCCGATCCAAATTTATTATATTAGTTTCTCCTTTTGCGGATCTATATCATGTTATAAACTCTCTTCCTTGTACTGTTTATGAAACAGGGCTTCTGTCCGGAGGAGCTTTAAACTCTATCATTAATGGCAGAGAAAAATAAATATAGGTCGAGAGAGATTGATTTAATATCACAGGAAAAAATTAAAGTGTAAAATCTTAACAGGTTCTGGTGAAAATGAGAATTGTGTTACAGTGATGTAGAAGAAACAAAAAGTGCAGTAATACGGGTAAAATCTTAAGTTGCACTACAATACGGTAAAAATGCAGGATACTATTACAGTATCTGAAAATTTCAGAAGAAAAAATATGGAATTAAGTTTGGATTATCTCTAGAACAAATGCACTTACTTTTTGAAGTTGCGGAAGATCTGTTAAGGGTAATAAGGATCCAAGTTGTAGTTTGCAGCTGGCATGCTAAAGCCTCTATTATTACTCGATTCCTAACCTGGTGGCTGTACTACGAATTTGGACGAGCATTGACGCAGATCGCTCCATGTATGCTTACTGTTTGAAGGTGATGATTCTATTTGGGTCCAAAGTTACGAAAACATAGAGCTGCTCCTGTCGTTGAAATTTTGGGCAGTTGGATTGCATTGCTGCTAACCCTTCGAAGCCGAGGAGTTTCGCGAGTTGGAAGTGACAACTCTTTCCTGCTTGTGATCCACTTTTTCCTAAACATCGTGTCTAATCTTTTGGCTTAATTAAGCATGTCAGATTTTTCTCGGCCTAAAGGTCAAACTGGCCGATTCGGTTCCCTTCTCTTCTGGAAAGGGATGTGATTGATTACATACTCGTACGCATGTGGATACACAAAATCATGTATGCGCAAACCCGTACAGTGATGTTATTAAGTTTAAGGGATTTTATCACTTGTGCCCCTCTGAGATATCGCAATATCATTTATGCCCCTATCTTTTTGGTAATATCAGTTGTGCCCCTCACTTCTTGCTAATTTTTCACTTGTGCCCCTTGGGTTAGTGGCCGTCCATCCACAGTGCAAACAGACGTTAACTTTGAGGATATAAGCGGAATTATTTTTTTAAAAAAGGTTAAATGGTCATTTGACACCCCCTTCTTCATTCTCTTCTTCTTCCTCCTCTTCCCCATCCTCTTCCTCCTCTTCCAACCTCCTCCTCCTCCCACTCCGCTCGGAACTCCTCCCTCACCCCGGCCTGCCCTCTTCCCCAAGCTCTCCATGTGGTAGAACAGAATCCAAGGCATCTCCACCAACAGAGACAGCCACAGAGGAGAGAAGAAGGAGAAGGATCCTGCGATGGGAGTATGTGAAGACGGAGCATTCCACGCCCACCCACCCCATCTGGCTCTCCAACCTCGACCTCACCCCCAACGTCAACATCTTCTCCCCTCTCATCTTCCTCTACAACCACTTGCCCGACATCGCCAAGCTCAAGCTCTCCCTCTCCCAGGCCCTCGTCCCCTTCTACCCCTTCGCCGGCGAGCTCCGCCACGACCACCACGGCCGCAACCAGGTCCTCTGCACGGCCAAGGGCATCCTTTTCGTCGAGGCTTCCTGCGACGGCTCTGTGGCCGACTTCACCCCCGGACCCACCCTCCTCAGCCTCTTCTTCCCGGAGGTCGTCCACTCCGTCCACCCTCCTTGCTCCCTCACGCTCGTTCAGGTGACCAAATTAACATGCGACAGCACTTGCCTTGGGGTGGCCATCTTCAAGTTCGCCACTGCTCCGAGCTTCCTGCACCCAACCCCCCTCCCCCAGCCTCTCTCCCGCACCCCCCGCCGCTTGCACGCACCCAACTCCCCTCCCCCGGCCCCCAATCCCCGGCCCCTGTCCCGCACCCAACCCCCCTCCCCGGCCCCTGTCCCGCACCCCACGCTGCTTGCACGCACCAAACTCCCCTCCCCGACCCCCAACCCCCGGCCCCTCCCCAGCCCCCAACCCCCCTCCCCGGCTCCTGTCCCGCACCCAAACCCCTCCCCGGGCCCCTGTCCAACACCCCCCGAGCTTCCCGCACCCAATCCCCCGCCCCCCGGCCCCTGTCCCGCACTCCCTCCCCCGAGCTTCTGCACCCCAATCCCCCGACCTTGTCCCGCACCCCCCGCCGCCTGCTAGCCAAGTCGTAGCCGCGCACCTCCCCCGGCCCCCGTCGCCCCCGCCCCAGCCCACACCTCCTCCCGCAGCACTTCACCCGGCCCCCGCCGCCCCTGCCCCAGCCCGCACTTCCTCCCGCAACACCTCCCCCGGCCCCCACCGCCCCCCGCCCCAGCCTGCACTTCCTCCCACAACACTTCCCCCGGCCCAACCTCTCCAGCCCCATGCTCTACCCCTCCTCTCCGGTTCCGATTCCTCTGATTTTATTCTGACCATAATACCCTTCTTAACCACACCATGGTTTGAATAAACCATGGTTGTTTTAATTTTTTGACGGTCAATCTGACGGAAGGGCACAAGTGAAAAATTAGCAAGAAGTGAGGGGCACAACTGATATTACCAAAAAGATAGGGGCATAACTGATATTGCGATATCTCAGAGAGGCACAAGTGATAAAATCCCTAAGTTTAAAGGAAGAGGGACGATGCTAAACTTGTAGGTGGCCTTTGGTTGGGGGTTATCCTCAAACCCCATATTTCGGCTACTCAAGGATCCCCCCTCTCGCTCTCTCTCTCTCTCTCGTATAATACGAAATTATTTTTCTTCCATCTATTTCATAAAAAAATAATATATTATACCATCATATTATCTAAAAATTATAAAATATTTAACTTCTACCCACTTTTCCAAACTTCAATACAATTACATCACAATAAATACCCACTTTTCCAAACTCAAATGCAATCACATCGCAACAAACTCTCTAAACCCAAAATCCATTATCCAAACACAAAAACAGGTTATCCTCCATCGTGTTATCTCGGATATCTCATCAACCAAACGCATCCGTAGATAAGAGAGTAACTTGTGTAGTGATGGGTCCATATCAAATTGCCCAGCTTTGGCAACAAGTTGTATAATTTGGGAACATGGAGGTACCGCCTCTCTCCACGCCAGAAAGAAAGTGGGAAATCTTGGGGTAGGGCTTCATGGTAAATACGGACAGGCGAGTAAGGGTTTTTTTCAAGGAAATCGGATTATTGTGATGTTTTTTTTTCTAAATCCGCTACTAAATCAGCTGTAATTATATATATATAGGATATCTTTCAAATAAGACATGGTCCTTCCATCCCTAAGTAAGGCCAACGATCATTGGTTATTGTTCATTATCTAAATATAGTATGTAGCAACCTAATTTATCTCCTCATTAATCTCTCTCCCAATCTTTCCATATACACATCTAAAATATCTCACTAACTCTCTCATCTTTCCATTCATTTCATAATCCCGCATGCACAGAAAACGGGAGGAAGAGGAGGGCGTCGCTCGTCTCCATCTCCACCTCCGACGTCTCTCGTCTCCGTCGTCGCTTGTCTCCATCGTACGTACATCACAAGCCGTGTCTCCGTCGTCTTCACATGCCCTGTCATCCTCTTCGTCACCTTCTTCTCCATCTTCACCGTCAACATGACCGGCATGAGGTTATTCGCTCCCTTCATCTACGTCTCCAACGCCGACATGGAGTGGTTATCAGTGTTATCTCCGTCCTCGCGTGGACAACTACGTGTAGTCGACATGAAGTTCTTCGCCCCTTCATCTCCGTCTTCAACATCGACACGGAGCAGTTCATGATTTCATTCGTGTCGTCATCGATAAGGCAGAAGTAGGCGACACATAATTGTTATGTAAAAATACATTTTTCACTTTGTATTATACAACATTGATGTCTCTTATACAAATTTGATGTGTATTGTACATATCTGATATGTATTTTACATAACAATTTGATGCGAATGAAAAATATAATTATATATATAATGATAATATTGTTCGTTGTGAAATGATTTTTTATACTTGAAATTAACACCATTATTTAATATATATATATATATAACAACGATAATATTCGTTGCAAAATGATTTTTATACTTGACATTAGCAAAGAATATCATATGTGGTGCTTATCCGTTGCTATTTTTACATTTTTAAATAATCATCGATATATAGACTTTTAAAAAGTAACATCGGATAACTGTCACGATCCATCCCACTTGATCCATGAGATGAGTGTGACAAAGATTCATGCTTATATTAAAGCTTAACATAACCTTCTGAAATGCTACCACTTGTAATGTGTGTGTATCACTGCAAGTGTGAAAAACTACAACCATAAGCATAAAAAAATAATGTATACATGTTTTTTTCAAATCAAACTGAAATAATAAAATTCTGAAATCCAAATCTACGACGATCGACGAACATCGTAAAATAAGTATCAACTATACTTGCACAACCTCTTTGCTAGATATCTCCTTCATACTTGTATTAATTAGCTTGCTAATTCCCTTTTGTGAATACCTGAAAAAATGAGTGATTAGAGTTGTGAACCGAAATTCAGTGGCATAAGCTTAGACCCAGTGAATGAGTCACAAGCCTCCAACAAAAATAATTGCAAATTTTATATATTAGTATAATCTTGAAAGTAATAAACATTATAAATTAAACATGAATATTGCATAGCACAAAAGCATTTCTATAATTTTTCCATCATCAAAATAGAGCTCGTCAATTATTGACTGCAAGAAAAATAATGGGTAATAATTATCATAAACTTGTTCTGAAATCGCATTTTCTATTTTGAAAATAAACTTACTTTTCCATACTAGGTGATGCAACACTATCCCGACATGTCTTATGAAGTCCATGAACACTTGCTGCGAAGGCAAGACTTAGCCTTATATAGCCTAGAAGAGCGAACTCCACCTAGAACCTTATCTCATTGTCATATGCGTAGACAACCCCAAAGGCCAAAGAATGACATGCATACAGCTCAAAGTCTATTGCATACAAAATGCGGGCCCAAAGTCCCTTACTTGTTCATGAATTTTCTAGGGCGTAGGTCATATTGTGCATCTTAATAAAAACCATTTAATCAAACAACTTTCATAGTCAATATAAGAATCATATAGAACTTGCGTAACTTGACATAGTTGTTTAAACAAGAATCATATGGAATGAAAGTTTTGCACTATATACTATGTAAATACTTAAGCCATAAAGATAAGTAGACCATACATTCACAAGGGAAAAATAAGGTTTGCATAACTTAGCTTCTAATGTACTTAAATGAAGCATTAAAAGCATGCATCATTGTTGATCACTTAGAATAGAGGTGCTTAACGTCCGGTCTTGGAAGAGATTATGGTGTCCGACAAGTCAGATCCGACAATCGTTATATCAACTCTTTCTCGGCACTCGGCACGTAATCAATGTGAATCGACAAACAATCAACCCATGAATAACATATGCAATCGAAATTAAGTGAGGTGAAATTTGTTATAGCCTACAAAATGTTTATAGCAAACAAGTAGTAGGAGTCGAACTACTAAGATAATGAAGGATAAGTAAAATTATTAGTAATGAATAATTGTTATTATTGTATTCTTAGTTTTTTCTTATTTTTGTGGGTTTTTAATTATAGGTGTTTTTATAGATTTTTTTTAAGGTATTATACTTTGTATTTTTTTAATTTTAAATTTTTATTTTCTTTTATTTTTTTGCAAATTTTTACTTTTTTTTTAATTTTTTTTAAAATATAACATATATTTATATACAATAATAATTATAATATAGTTAATATAAGCAATATAATAAGTATATAGTATATATGATTTTATATTTTTAAATATATATAAATACAGTCGAAATACATAAAACAAAATGTTTTTACATTTTTTATATTTTTCTTTATTTTTAGTAAATTTTATGGAATTTTTACCATTTTTATGTATTTTTTAAGTATTAAAAAGTACTAAACAGTGCACAGAATAATATGTCTAAATTATTTTGGTTTTAAAAATCAATAATATGCTCCAAAAATCCTAAAATTATTTTTAATGCATGATATATATTATAAAGAAAATATAAGATACAAAAATAATATTTTTTTAATTTTTACTTAATTTTTACCAGTTTTATAGGATTTTGAGGGTGTTGTAATTTTTCAAAGTTTTGGTTTTATTTTTTAGTGATGTTAGTTATATGGTAGAATATAGAAATATACCTGATATTTTTTGGTAACTTTAGAGGTAGTTTTATATTCTTTATGTGTTTTAATAATCAGATAGGGAATAACATGCATTTTGTATTTTTAGATAATAAGAAAATACAATAAAAATCCAAATTAAAAATCATGCGTGAATAAGTAAGGTATCATGCCTTTATTGTAATTTTTCCATGATTTGTAAAGCAATGAAACTATTTAATAAAAATAAAATGCAAGAAATAAAAATTGAGACTATAAGGGACCTTTTGTAATTTAATTAAACATTCTTAGCATTTCAGAACATGTCCAAAAAATCCAGGGGAGTGCATGCAATTTTTACAAAAAAAAAACATGTGCCCCTACATGTAGTGCGGGATGACCTGGTTGCAAATAACGAGAGTTCAGGGGATCCTTGTGCATTTTTTACCTAAATATTACACCTACTATTATATTTAGAGGACTAAAGAGTAAATAAAAAGGTGGGGGTTTATGCAATTTAACCCTTAAAGCGTTATCCAATGGTTGGCAAATCTTCACTTAAACATGTGGACGGTTGGGATGGCGTGATACCCCTTCGCGGATGAGCGCTCGATATTAAATCTCGTGGGAGATCTGACGGTGATGCCTGGCCTCAATCCGATGGCTCCTACAAACCTAGAGACGGTGTTCCTAATCGTACGGTGAGGTGACGACCTAGAAGAACTTATGAAGGACAGTGCCTCCTCGAGCTTCGATCGAGCCTATCTTGCGCCTCTGTTCTCCTTTTTCACTGCTCAGATGGTCTACATACTCAAGGGAGTGGTCTGCGGTTGTTGGTGCCTTCAAAAGTGACCAAGGGCATGGAGCTCAAGGAGGAACTGGCACACCTGGAGATGACGTTCTTGCTCGAAACGTCTCTGATGAGGCTCTCAGTCCCCAGACCTTCATGGTTAGCTAGAGAGCAATAAGACGAAGAGTCATGGTGATAAATTTTAGTGTAAATGGGTGAGGTGTGTAGCGGTGGAGAGCTCCAACGGTGGGCAGCGGAAGGAGACACGAAGGCCAGATCTAAGGTTAATCAGGGTGAATGGAACAACTGGAAATGCGGAGAAATGGAAGGGGAAGAGAGTGAGGTGGTCTAGATGGATTGAAACAGAAGGTGTGGACAATGAACAGAGTTGGAGCTCCAAGCTCCAACATGCGATTCTTTATATTTTTGATTAACTAAGTGAAATCTACATAAACTAAATATGCAACTACACAAAAAATGAAAATGTTGAAAGAAACTAATTGGAAATAGATGCTCATGTAACCAAGGAGGCATGGGAGCAAAGCTCATGCGGAGGAGCTCCCGTGAGGGTCGAATTACTTCCCACACCCTTCCTCCTTGTTGTGGTTCGATGGGAATCGCTTCTTGTCATGAAGGATTACTCTAGACCTCGATCCAAGGGAACAAAAGTTTGTAAAGAGGGATAACCTTGAATCACATGTCTAGGTTTCACTTTTAAAGCAGAGACGGGAGGGTCTCCAAAAATTAGGGTTTTTGTGAGGCTCAATGATCATCTGACTTCAGAAAAGTTTTGATGTGAATGATCTTTCAATGGTGAAGAGTTTGCATGAAAAATCAAGGCCTTAAGATCATCGATGCTTTGGGATAATTACGTAAAGATGTGATGTTAGTCGGCTCTGACAGAGGCGGCAGGGTGAGGTATAGTTGATCCAGATCAACTCTTGACTTGCTCCAATTGGGCCACATAGGCACACTACGTGACAAAATAGAAAATAAAAAGATAAATAAATAAAAACAATTTATTAATAAAAAGTCAAAACATAAAAAATATTTCTTATTTTATGTACTATTTTATGGATATTTTTATTTTTTTTTCAAACTTATATATTAGGTGTAATATTTTACAGGTGCTGTCATAAGTATATTCACCTATATTCTAAGTATTTTATTTTTATTTTATATTTTGAATTTTATTATTATATGTATATATTTTATATGCTTATAAAAAATTTAAAGACATATTTATATATTTTTGTGTTTAAAATTTAAATATATTTTCAGTAATATTTACAAGTATTTAAAAATGTAAAAGAGGTAAAAAATAATGAATAAATTAGATGAATAAAATATGCATGTATATAGTATAATGGGACCGCAAAAAGTTGGCTTTTGCATCTTAACTCCATTTTAAATGAAATTACCTTCATTAGATAAATAATATAATTTTAAGAATAATAAAGGTGAGTTTGATAAATTTTGAGCTTGTATAGTGCTTATTGAAGTTTAGTTTGTGGTTTCTTCATTAGTATGTCACGGTCACACTGTACATTATTTTTATTGACAAATATTTTTGTATTTTTCTGTCTTTTTATGTACAAGTTTCATGTACATTTTATTTATTTATATGTGTAAGAAGAAAAATAAAATAGATGAATATTGAGCTATATACAGTTAATAAATTAGGGTTTGTGTATATTTTATACACAGTTAATCACTCTATCTCTCCCTACTTTATTCATGGTCGATCATGTCAATATTGACTTGGTCTTGAGGTTTAGGGTCATTCAGTATCTTTGATACTTCTTTTATTTTTCTTTTCTTTTTCTTTATTCTTTTATTTTGTAATTAAATACATGTATTTATACTGTATTTTTAGGTTAAATCATGAATGTAATTTTTTACAAATTAATATTATTTACATGTATTTAACTAAGGATTTAACGATAAAATGGAAGAATAAAGGTAATGAAATGGAGATTCATCAATCATAAAAACATTTGCATAAAAATAGCATAATAAAGGAGTCTTTGGCTTGCAAGCCACTCACCTAAAGGCATGTATTCTCCATGATCAATCATCATGGCTCGACTGCTTCAGAATATGTTACTACATAATCATTATATATAAGAAGAAAAGCTACAACGATGTAGTTTTGTGGTGATTCTTTAAGTTATGCATAGCTTGATTTTAAAGCTAACTTCCCCCATTTCATTCTCATGTTTTCTTTATGTTAGACAATAACATACCTTCTTATTTTTCGCAATGTACATTACTTAATCCAATTAGTGCAATGCATAATTACAAAATTTTAATGAAATCATACTTTATGGAAATTATTCATTTAGGTCCTAATTAACCATTAGTCTTAATGTCGTACGCGTACTATTGAAGGCACATATTATTAAAGGCGTTGATTAGCGAATTGGAGGAAAATATAATTGTGAATCTTATTCTGTACTCTTTTTTTCGTGTACTATTATAAAGGCATGTGTATACATATCAAAGTCCATATCTCAACGTTTTCATAATTGGACCTTATATGATTATTAAGGTTGTATAATTGTAACATTAGGTTGGGATAATTTTAGTTCCACGTAGAGTGTATTTGTTGTTATAGATTAGAAACTATCTCTTATCTTTGTATCTTTATGGTAATTTACACATGCAGTGGATATGGTTATTAAAAATGGCTTATGCGTGATTTCCATCATAGTTGCTACGACTATCTGGTTTTATTATTATTCACTATAAAATGAACAATGAAAATTATAATGTATGTTATAATATATCTCACCTGGTTGTGTGGAATCTAAATGTTGTGAATGCATTCCAAATCATAGGTCATTAAGGGTTAATATATACAAATAGTCCAATAAGATAGAACAGTGACATACTAATCGCTTGCCACAAAAATTTAATTAGTAACTTCATATTTAGTAGTATTAACTCAATATTTCATATATTTTGACATTCAATACAACCATTTCTCAACGAGATATAAGAAGTCCCAACATCACCCAAAATCGACTTATAAAATTAACCTAGTTTACTTCCTATATTTGTAAAAGCAAATGTGCATACCTCTTCCATAAATTCCTCATATTACCTCTCGTATTTTCCCCAAACCTTACGTGGAGAAAACTTAATCTTTGTAACTCTTTTTAAGGTAATTAATTGGTAGAATAACTAGCGATGGAAACCTAAAACGTGAGCTTATTTTTCCAAAGTGAAATTTTCTTCTAGGCAATTCACCGCAACTACGAAACCATACTCTCTCTCTCTCTCTCTCCAATCTTATTGATCATCTTCTCCATTCCTTCTTTACTTTTTCTGGTATATCTCATCTCATTCTTAGCCAACTCTGTATTATCCACGTCCACATATAACGTATCTTCTATTTTTCCATGTTCATGCAACTTTTAAAAAGGGATAAATAACCCTGAGTAATTCCTCAATCTAAATCATAACCCTGAGTAATCGCGATTTACTCCACGAACCCTGAGTAATGGGTGTCTGTTACGGATGTAACCCTCCGTTACGTGGGACGTCATTGCCTAACCGGGGTTGGGTTACCACCTACCCCGCCCCAGTTAAGACGGACCTACCGAGGTAGATCGGGCGGCTAGGATGAAATATACTTTTCTGATGACACGTGGGCGGCGAGGATGAAGAAGGAAGTCAAATCGGGCAGAGGGGAAGTCAGCCTCGAAGGGTTTACCCCCTCCCACCCTCGATTGTGTCACCCGATACCCTCCCGCCATTGCCTTCTCCCAGGCAACGAAGAACCTCCTAGGCGACGTAGAAGCTTCCCGGCGACGAAGAAGAAGCGTTGCCGCCACCTTGTTGCGTTCGTCCCCAACCACTAATAGGCATCTCGAAGGAGAGAAAAGCGAAGGTACGACTCAATCAAGTTCTTTTGCTCCTTGTAGACCTCCGCCAAACCTCCACGAATGGTGTGGTTGTAAGTGTCTTGCCACGGGACGTTGACGCGGTTCATCTTTTAGAATGGGGTGGTTCGAAGGCCGTGAAGGAATCCTGAGCATATGCGTGCAATATGGGGGCTACTTCAAGAAGGCTAGAGCGCGCGGTGGAGAAAAGTATTTGTTGGGAAAGCAGGTCGTGATAGGGACGGACCCAGACGTCACATGCTGGTTCAACATCATCGAGGATATTGCCGAAGTCGTCCCGTGGCAAGCTAAGGAGTCACTGCGCATGAGCTACAAGGTTCCAAATTCTCATCCCACCAGGTACGAAGAGCCAAGTTTTATGGTTGCTACGCGCGAATTACAAATCGATTATAGACTGTTTATTGATTTGACAGGTATGCGAAGTTGTCGAATGAGAAGGAGATGATGCACATGTTCCACCTGCATCAAGATGGGACGCAGATTGAGCTTGTCGCTGAGTTTGACAAAGATTGTATAGAAGCACTTGCGGCGGTGGAAGAGAATGCAGCCGTGGACCAAGATCCAACGACTGTAGATGTGGGTGAAAACCCAACATCTACTTCAGCCATGCTCGACAATGTGGTGACCCATATCAGTGGTGAGTCACTTCATCCTACCGCTTTCCCCAATTTTCCTGTTAGCGAAGAAGATATGGACGTTGCACCCGAAGATGGTCAAACAGGAGCAAATCAGCCTATTGATATTGAGGACGAGGTTGTGCAGATGGAGATTGACATGCAAAATGTCGATGTGAACATGGATGTTGATCCGTTGTATGCTGATCCCTTGGCTGAGGAATCCATTGGTTACATGACTCCCTTCAAAATGGAGCCACCTATCATCTCTTCTCGGCAGTCGCGTGTAGGGAGATCACGGAGGGTATTACGGTCCCAATCCCGCGTCGTCGACCTGAGCGATTCCGATGATAGTGAGTATGTTTGTGACAACACAAGTGAAAGTGATGATGATGAACTCAGTGGCCTAGAGTCTGAGAACAGCTATCACTTTCTTTTGGATTCTGAGTTGGAGGATGTGGATGACTTTGAAGGCCCGAGGCACAGCGGTGATGTTGACATCGCCGAGTTATTTGTTGGAGCCGAGTTTGATGGTCATGACGAATGAAAGTTTGCATTGTGCACATATTGTCTAAAGCATGACTTCGATGTGAGATATATCAAAAGTGAGGCAGTCAGAGTAACAGCGGTATGCAGAGGAGAGGACTGTAAATGGAGAATCCATGCATCACGAGTACAAGATAGTTTGCGTTTTAGAGTTAGAACTCTGCAAGCGGAGCACAACTGCTCCTCTGTAAGCAGGGTTGGTAACTCCTTAGCCTCACAACATTGGATTTCAAAGCACATCGAAGGTTGGATTAAGGAAAATCCTGATATGACTGTCAATACGATCTCGCAGCGTATACGCGAGCAATTCCAGATCAGCCTTCCTTACATGAGGATTTATCGGGGACGAAGAATGGCTCTAGACAAGGTCTATGGCAAGGTGGAGGATTCGTATGAGAGGCTTCCATCTCTCATATACGAATTGAAGAGTCGGAACCCGGGAAGTGTAATCCATTATGAAACCGAGAGTGATGACTCATTCTTGCGGGTCTTTGTATCGTTAAAAGCGCAGAGACAGGGATTCATTGAAGGATGCAGGCCTTTCATCGGGCTTGATGGCTGATAAACAGGCCTGATCACTAGGGTATGAGGTACAAAAAATAGGGTCGTTGTGACCCAAGCAATCAGACCATGTATATCAAGAAAAATCAGACCACTCTAGCAAATAAATCAATCAAGCACAAAAGAAAGCGGCCTAGCTATGAGATTAACCTGGTATAGCACCCAGGGTCGAACACAAGGAGCACGGGTTGGCCAGAGGCCTACGAAGTAGTAAAAATAAAATAAAATAAAATAAAAGTATTTTTTAGTGGTTTTTAATAATTTTTATATTTTTTTGGATTTTTGATATAATGAGAAAATAAAAGAAAGCAAATAAAAGCACACTTGAGCAATTTATTTAAAACACCAAAAATCAAGCAAAAATTCAAGAAAAATTGTTTTTATGTTTTTTAGGTTTTTAAGTGTTTTTGGTGATTTTTTTTGGGATTTTTATAAGGTGTATTTTATTTTCTAAAAATCAAACAGTGCTAAAAAGGCAAGGTACTGTCCAGCCAGGCCCAAAATCCAAAAATAAAATATTTAAGGATCTCAAAGGGACCTGGAGGTAATTTTCCTGTATACTAGAGAAAACAAGGAAAATTTGGGCACCAAAATTATTGTTTTTGGATTTTTAGATTATTTACTATAATTTGTATGAGTTTTTAGATGTTTTTAGATTTTCAGGGTTTTTGCTCAATGAAAAATAGCCAAAATTGGCTAGAAATTCAAACAACACAAAAGAAACAGAACCTAATTTTTTTAGAATTTTTGGGGGTGTTTTTATATTTTTTTGGGATTTTTAAACCTAGACAATAGCTAAAATAGATGTTTTTGAATTTTTAAAAATAACAAACAAAATCAAAAATGTCCTCAAAAATTCTCAAAAATCCTACAGCATGGCAGGAGCCATGTGTCAAATTTTCATCGAATTTGGAGGTGGTTTGATATTTTATTCAAAAATCAAAAGGGGGCATTGTGCACAGGGACTTAAGTGCAAATACCCGAAAATCTGGGGGTCCAGGTGCAATTTTCCCAGCAAGTCACGCGCGTGGCGCGTGCCTGGGGCACTCAGGGACCTTCTGGTAATAAAAACCAAGTCCTAGGACCTTTTGGTAACTCGTACCAAAAAGTCCAGGGACGGTTATGCAATTAACCCACTAAAAGGTGCACATGCGGAATAAAAACACTCACAGGGGCATATATGCAATTACCAAAAAGTTTCTATTCAATCATTAACCTCCAGAACTACAGGATAAGAGTTGCAAATAACCCAGACAAAGCACGTGACGAAGCACGTGGCTCACATACACAGGGGCATAAGTGCAAATAAAAACAAGCACGAGGTCCAATGTGCAATTTACCCTACGTAAATAAAATGCATAAAATATTTACAGGACTGACACGTAAAACAGAAACTAAAAGGGGGCCTAAGGTAATTTACCCCTTATTACGTCGACGGCTGGATGTGCGCCACGTAGATGATCGGACGGTCCTAGTGAGTGGCGCCTCCCTCTCCTTCGCACGTGGGCCGATCGACGGTGTAGGGCGAGGCACGTGGAGGATCTAACGGCTGGCAGTGCTGGTGCCTCTCTCTCTGCGCTAACGGTCCAGATCTACCCTCGACAGGATCTGACGGTGGCTGCTCCTTGATGAATGGACGGCGATGATTGGAACTGGAGCTCTGAGGACGATCGGACGGTGGTGGAGGATACTGGAAGAACACTCAGCCGGCGAGCTTCGCCGACCTCGTGCGCGTACTGTGGTCCTCCTCAGCTGCCTCCAAGGATCGGAGAAGATCGGCGATGTCGTCCCGCAGCTGGTGGTGGCCTCTGATGGCCCAGCCGAGCCCTGGAAGGGCTCCGGCGAGCGCGGCGGCGATGAGCTCCTGGCCTGGATGTGAGGGGGCCTCAGATGACCTCCTCTTGACCTGCAAAACAGCCCAAGAGCTTTGCGGGTCGAGGGCAAAGTGCCTCGACCCGAAGAAGCGGCGTGAGGGTGAACTGTGGGTCGGAACGAGCGAGCTCCGGCGAGCGGAGGACGGTGGAGCTCGAACCCCAGCTCCTGTGCGAGCTGGGTTGAGTGAAGGGGCGGAGAAGGTGCGTCGAGGGATGGCGGAGGTGACTGAGTGTTCCGATGATCGAGAAGATATACGATATAGCCGGAATCAAAGGAATACGTCGGAGCTACGAATTGGGGGTAACCAAAAATTAAACGAAATGAGAAGACTAGAAGGTTACCTGGGTGGCGTGGAAGACTGTGCTGGAGCTAAGGTGGCTCCTGGTCGTCGCCTCGAAGGTTGTCACTGCCTGAGGCTCGAGCTCCTGCACGGGGCGGAGCACGGCGGCGCAACGTCGCCGGATCAATGGTCCGGGCACCCCCTCCTCACTGCGACAAAGGCAACCGCGAGCTATCACCTCGGGGATTGCAATGGAGGTCACGGGAATGAGAGTGGCGAGCCAAAGATGGAAATGAAGTGCAGCGGAGCTCAGGTTATATACCACTAGGGGTCCGGCTAGATGGGAGTCGGGTGTGAAGCTCGGAGCGCGGATCCCCATGCAAACCTCCGGGCGTGGATCAGGGAAGATCAGGCTCGGATTAGCGCCCGGGGTTAGCGGATTCAGGAGTCGGATCAAGCGGGTACAAATTCGAGAAGTCGGGTCCAAAAGCAGATCCGCAATCCTGTGGTCCAAGGGGGGGAGTTGACCGGGGGGTCAACATCCCCCGTGGACCAATCGGAGAAGGCCACGTCATAAATGTTTTAAAAATTCAAAATAAAATAGGAAATGGCAGATTTATTAAAAACTCAAAACATGAAATATTTTTGTTTTAATTTTTTCTATTTTTTTGGTGATTTTTAATTAATTTTTGGAAATAAAAATAAGGTATTCACATAGTATAGCTATACATAAGTATATATACAATATAGGGTTTTTTATTTTGATTTTTAATTAGTTATTTTTATACATTTTTATTCCTCTTTTATATTTTATTTATTTATAGGATAAAATGAGGAATAAAAAGATATTATTATTTTATTTTTATTATTTATATATATAGGTAAAATAAATAGATATGTACATCTATATACATGGCATATGTACAATATATTTTTGTGTTTTTAATTTTTGTTATTTTTATTTGATTTTTGTTTTAATTCTTTTTATTTATTTTATTTACAATATATAGCATAGAATATTTACAAAAAGTTCTGAAAATAATTTTATTTATTTATAAGGTTAAATAAATAAAGAAGGTGGTCTATGTACATGGTGAAAGGTTATTTTTGAATTTTTGATTTTTAAATTTTTATTTGGTTTTTAATAGTTTCTAAATATATACAAAATATGTACAAGCATATTTTTGGGTGAGGAAAATATAATTTTATTTATTTACATAAATATTTACACATGAGCCCCTATCTCCCTCTACTTTGGCTTTTATGCGGTCAGGCCCATGCTGAGCCCTCCCTTGGGTTAGGTTGCTCAATATTTATTCTAAATATTTCCCTCTTTTTCTTTTTCATCTTTATTCTTTTATTTTTGCACAAAAACATGCTAATTATAAGTATTTACAAACATGCATGCTTTTGCTAATTATTCCTATTTACACATATCTACATGCATTTGCATAGGTTTTTGTAGCTAAAATATAAGAATAAAGAGTGATGAATGGGTATTCATCACCCCCCTATACTATACTTTGCTAGTCCCTTAGCAAACACTTATTTGAAAAAGAAGTGAAAAAGAAAGAAAGAAAAAGAAAAAGAGAATGTACATGGATCAAGGTTGATTATTAAACTTTCCTTCATTAAATTGGGGTATGGAGCTTAATCAGATCTTTGGATTATTAATGTGTCGGAACCTTATTTAGACTTAAGCTTAAAACCTAACAGCCTCTAAGTTCCACTATTCTATAACCAAGACCCCTCAATGCTCCAGATCAGAACAAGTCATCAATCACAAACCCTGAAGACCATGAATCTTTTCTTGTCCTGTGAAAGTGAGGTCTAAGCTCTCCACCTCAGAAATGGCAACTTGACAACCCTCCCCAACAAGGTAACTCTATGACCTCAATCTGGCCACTCTTTCCTCGAGGAGCGGGGTATTCCCTTCTAAGTTCAAGTACAACCGGCTCAAGAAGAGGGGGAAGAAGAGAATGGG
This sequence comes from Ottelia alismoides, assembly GCA_037367405.1. Lineage (NCBI taxonomy): Eukaryota > Viridiplantae > Streptophyta > Magnoliopsida > Alismatales > Hydrocharitaceae > Ottelia > Ottelia alismoides. The sequence goes on from JAZKJV010001236.1 coordinate 93,283, forward strand.
TCAAGGCCAGTGTAGCCAAGTACCCTTGGGAGCTTGACCAGTGTAGCCAAGTCTCCCTGCTGCAAGCTACAACAGGTGGATCATGAAACCAAGCTTTGCTTATTGCACTTATATACATACTCCGGTGGGATTATCATTTTCTCTCAGACCCACCACTTTTTTGGAGTTCTTTTCTTTTTGCACATTTTTTTTCGAGTGCATCTATACAACATATACATGTGCAGCACATATACAAGGAGTTTTTCCTCTTGAGCCAGTAGACTATCCCTCTTTTGAAGCTTTATTGCAACCCACAACTCCCGTCGTTAGACCTCATGGCAACCAGATCAAGTTGAGACGCACTTCCTTCACTATAAGAAGAAGAGAGGTTTCGCCTAGAAGTACTACCCTCATATGCTACCCCAAGTCAAGGAAGACTGCCTCCTCACCACCTCATCCGTAGAGAGCTCGGTGCATAGTGCGGTTGTCCAAGTAAAGCCATAATCTATATGAGTCATGTGTTGTTGTTAAGTGCTCTACTTAGGCTCATTGAGATGACATGTGATCATAGCCTAGTGGACTCAAAGAATTAAGTCACCATGGACATGAAAAGCCTTAAGCCTAAGCCCTATAAGGTTCCTCTTAGAATTAGGTGGATTAAGATCTTAATCAAGCTCCATTTCTCAATTTGATTCCAGGCTAGTTTAAATGTCAACTATCATCCAAGAAAAACTATATACAAAAAGATGCATATTTACACAATATTTTACAATCATGCAAAATTTTTGAAAAATGTTTTGGAAATCATGAATGATGATGCATGAAGTGCAAGTTTTGCAAAAAGATATTTACACACATTTACACAAGATTTTTGCAAACTTTTGATTTTCAAAACATTTTGGAAAAATTTTGTACTATATACATAATTTTGATACAAAAATATTTACACAAGCTTTACACACAAAAGATTTTTGAAATCATTTTTACAAAAATAATTTGTACACTAGCTATGTATGTGCAAATAAAAGAAGATTATGTACATGAAAATTTTTAATTTTTGTGGTTTTTAGCCATTTTTATTTATTAACACACTCACACAAAGTACGAGTTATGGCTAAAGTATATATGAAATATATACACACCCCCCTATACTTAGCTCGAACGATGTCCTCAGAGTCAAGAGCGATGAAGAAGACATAACTCGTGCTATGTAAAGGGAAGTGAAAAGGAAGGCTATACAAAAGGAGAATAAAAAGTCAAGAGGGACTCAGGTCTCCCCCCTATACTTAGGATCAAATAATCCTAAGTATAGCAGGCTGTATACTAAGGGAAAACCGAGTGGAGAATGTACAGGGTCTACCCCCCCTATACTTAGGGTTAGATGTCCCTAAGTATAGGCAGCAAAACAAGGGTAGACAGAAACAAAAGAAATACCCGAAATGTCTCACATCCCCCCTATACTTAGGGTAAAGTGCACCCTAAGTATAGCATAATCACAAGATGGAGAAAGGGATGTGGGACTAAAGAATGTGGTGATATGGACATCTGGATCTATTTACAGCGGGAGATCAGTAAAGCTCAGGCGTGAGATGCATTAGATGTGAGTCAAAGACCACATCTCACGCAAAATGAATAGGGGCAATATCAACGACCCGCGGCTCATGATCTAGAAATGGCTTGAGCCGCTGGCCGTTCACTCGGAAGGTACTCTCAGAAGACAACTCAGATATGTCGATGCTACCGTTGTCGTGTACCTTCTGAACCAGATAAGGTCCTTTCCATTTGCTCTGTAGCTTCCCTGGAAATAGTCTAAGCCTCGCATCAAACAGCCATACTCTCTGTCCAATCTCAAAATGCTTGTGGCTGATATGAGAATCATGCCACTCCTTGACTCTCTCCTTATAATGTAGGCTGCTTGAGAAAGCTGAATCTCTAAGCTCCTCCAGGGCAGCTAGCTCTGCCCTCCTCTGGTCTCATATACCATCTGAATCCATAAGTATGTCTGTGACTGCCCAAAGTGACTTGTGCCTCAGCTCAACAGGTAAATGGCATGTCTTGCCATATACGAGGCGAAAGGGAGATGTGCCCAAAGGTGTCTTGAAAGACGTCCTATATGCCCACAAGACCGAGTCCAAAAGCTGTGACCAATCCTTTCGGTCAGGGCGGACGACTTTCTGCAGAATAGTCTTGATCTCCCTATTCGACACTTCGGCTAGACCATTCGTCTGTGGATGGTATGGTGTAGCAACACGATGATCTATGCCGAACTCGCTAGCAAGTGCCTTCACCTGGTCGTTGATGAAGTGAGATCCCCCATCAGAAATAAGAACTCGTGGAACCCCGAACCACGTGATGACATGCTTCCTCAAAAATCTGCAAACTGTCCTCGCATCAGCGGCTCGGGCGGGGATAGCCTCCACCCAATGACTCACATAATCAACGGCCAACAGAATGTACTCAAATCCCTGACTCTTAGGGAATGGACCCATGAAATCGATGCCCCATGCGTCAAAAACCTCACAGAAGTGAATGGGCTGCATCGGCATCATATCACGCTGTCCACAAGTGCCCATCCTCTGACAGTCAGTACACCTCTTCACGAACTCATCTGAGTCCTTGAGGAGAGTAGGCCACCACAAGCCGGATTGGAGCACTTTCTGTGCCGTTCTCCTCCCAGAATGATGTCCTCCTGCCTCAAGCTTGTGGCAGTAAGTGAGGACGCTATGGTGTTCCTCCTGAGGAATACACTGACGCCAGACGCTATCCCCTCCTTCGTGGTAAAGGATGGGATCCTCCCAATGGTAAGACTTGGCCTTCGCTAGGAAGGTCTCAAGCCTCTGCCTGGGCCAATCTTATGGGACTTTCCCAGCAACGAGAAAGTTCACAATATCGGCGTACCAAGGGAGTGAGGCGATAGCAAGGATCGCCTCATCTGGGAAGGTATCTCTAATGGGATCAATCTGCTCAGAATCCTCAGGCTGCTCTAATCGGGAGAGATGATCCGCCACCACATTCTTGACTCCAGGCTTATCCTTAATCTCAATGTCGAACTCCTGGAGTAGAAGGATCCATCTAGTCAGTCTGGCCTTGGCATCCTTCTTTGCCATGAGGTACCTGATGGCGGTGTGATCTGTAAACAAAGTCACTCTAGATCCGATGATATATGATCTAAACTTATCCAGGGCAAACACTACGGCTAGCATCCCCTTCTCTGTGACCGTGTAATTCCTCTGGGCGGAATCCAATGTGCGGCTAGCATAGTGTATAGCAAATGGTGCTCCATCCCTCCTCTGTCCCAGCACTGCCCCTACGGCAAAATCGGAGGCGTCCGTCATGATCTCGAATGGGAGAGACCAATCAGGCGGCTGGAGGACAGGAGCCTCAATAACACACTGCTGGAGAGTAGCAAACGACGAAAGACACTTGTCATCGACAAGGAACTCGGTGTCTTTCGTCAAGAGGTCAGTCAACGGTCGGGCAATCCTGCTGAAATCCTGAATAAATCTCCTATAAAATCCAACGTGCCCCAGAAATGACCGTAACTGCCTCAAATTGGACGGCGGTGCGAGTTTTCTAATGACATCAACCTTGGCCGGATAAACCTCCATGCCCCTGTTGGAGATGATGTGGCCAAGCACCGTCCCTTGAGTCACCATGAAGTGACTCTTATCCCAAGATAGCACCAAGTGATACTCAATACATCGCTGAAGTACTCGATCTAGGCAGTCAAGACAAGAATCAAATCCGTCACCGTAGATCGAGAAATCATCCATGAAGACCTCTAAGCACTCCCCTACCATGTCCGAGAAGATCGACAGCATGCACCTCTGAAAAGTCGCAGGGGCATTGCATAGCCCAAATGGCATGCGTCGAAAAGCGTATGTGCCGAAGGGACAGGTAAAGGTGGTCTTCTCCTGATCCTCAGGAGCGATGGCCACTTGGTTGTAGCCCGAGTACCCATCTAGGAAGCAATAATGGCTCTTCCCTGCCAGTCTCTCAATAATCTGGTCAATAAAAGGCAGGGGGAAATGGTCCTTCTTGGTGGCTTGGTTGAGTCTCCTGTAGTCAACACAAACCCTCCAAGAGGTGGGTACCCGTGTAGCAATCTCCTCTCCCGACTCACTGATCACAGTCGTGATGCCCGTCTTCTTGGGCACCACATGCAAGGGGCTGACCCACTTGGAGTCGGAAATGGGATAAATAAAACCTGCACCCCACCACTTTGATATTTCCTTCATCACAACCTCTCTCAGGTTGGGGTTCAGACGCCGCTGGAACTCACGCGACGGCTTCGCCCCCTCCTCGAGATAGATATGGTGGGAGCACACTGATGGACTAATCCCATGGAGATCTGCTACGCTCCATCCGATCGCCTTGCGGTTCTTTTCAAGAACCCCCATCAAACGGGATTCCTGCTCTCCAGTCAACTCGGCGGAGATGATGACTGGGTACATCTCTGGATCGCCCGCAAGGAATCGATACTTCAGCGAAGTAGGGAGTGGCTTCAGCTCTGGAATGCTGGGTGCCGGCAAATCTGGCTGTGGAAGAAACTGAGTGAAAGCTGCAAGGTCGGCCAAATCTGCCTGGGAAAGTGAAAGCATACTCTCGCAAACTGGATCGGGAGAAGGCGGCTCAACTGTACTGTCTCTGCTCGGCTCTGCATCTACCTCCTCCTCATTAATAGGCTCAGATGGACTCAGGTCTGGCATCTGATCATAGCAATCGGCCCAATCAGACTCTGAATCTGAGGGATCTGTATCAGAAACGGTGGCATCAGTACCACCGGAAAACAAGGTGGCCTCAGCACCACCATCACTAGTCATCGTGCTGCGATCGAGGACCGGCTCTGCTGCCTCAACGGTATCCTGAACCAGGTCTGTGCTCTCCAGACTCTCCTCTGTTGTCATCTCTGCATCAGCTGTGTCTGAAAGTGAGAGGGTAGTCTGTGTCTCAAGGTCTGCCCAAGCTGCTTCATCATCTGTGATCACAAAATCACAGTCCTGGTGGATGTCTGGCTCTGCGTCTGTCAGCTGCTCTGAGTCTGTACTCGCATCTGAGCGGGATCTGAATCTGGCTCTATAGTCCTCGACCGTCTCTATTTGTATACTCTCGCCCTGGACGCGAAAGTACACCTTCCCGCTATCATGATCAGTCACCGCCTTGGCTGTGGCCAAGAACGGACGACCAAGGATGATGGGGGTATCGGTCACTGACTCAGGGATCTCCATGTCCAACACTACGAAGTCCACGGGGAATTGCAGGCCCTGAATTGTGACGATAACGTCTCGTAATAACCCCTTCGGCCTCTTGACAGATCGATCAGCGAACTGAAGGACTGTCCTGCTCTGTCGAAGAGTGCCCAACTCGAAGCGGTCGAGAAGGGCTGCCGGAATAAGGTTAATCGACGATCCGCTATCTAGAAGAGTACGGTCGAACCACTGCTCACTGATCTGGCATCTGACATACGGGGCCCCTGAATCTGGCCTCTTGGCTGGCAGTCGGTTCTGGATCGCAAAGCACGTGGCTTTGGTCAGCACATGTATCTCTGAAGTGTGGTTCCTCCTCCTCCTCCTAACTGTAGTCCTCTCTCTCAAAGATCGCTGGAGAAGGGGGATGTGCTGCAAAGCCTCCTGGAGGGTCAGCTGGATATGGAATCGATCAATCATGCTCTGGCTGAACTCCTCAAGCTCTCTCTTTTTTGGATCATTTTTCTTCCCCTTCCCCATCTGAAGGGCTCTAGGGAAGGGGATCACTGGGTCCTTCTCAGATGAAGGACTAGGAAAAGGTCTAGACGGTTCAAGGACCGGATCCACACATACATCATGCACCACAGTGGGACCAGAAGAAAGTAAACCTTTTCCTTTATTAATAGCAGAGTTCCGAGGTACATGAACACGAGGAAAAACAACATCTCTGTCTCTACAAACACCGGTGGCCTCAGTACCACCACGGGCTGGCTGCTCTGCTGCTGCTGAAGGTAGACGTCGTGCGGCATCAGTACCGCTGGCTGGCTCGGCTGAATGGGTGGCCTCAGTACCACCTCCTAGATCTGGTGAAGCGGCGGCCTCAGTACTGCCGGTGGGATCATCATCCTTGGTGGCCTCAGTACCACCGTCATCATCTGGAGCGGCCTCAGTACCGCTCTCCTCCTCCTCCTGTGGCGCCTCGGGATGGTGCTCAGATGAGGCGCCGCCGCCTGCTGGGGTCCTACCGCTCCTAAGTGTGACAAAATCAGCATCAAATAGATCCGAAGAAGTATCATCAAATGGGTCACTAGGAGTGGCTAACTCAGTAGGTACTACCTTCTCAGACTTCCTCTTGAGGCTGTTCGGATTGGGCTCTATCTGGGTTGGTATGGCGGCCTTCCCTCTCACCAAGTCCCGCATCTCCTGGCGGAACTCGTCCATCTCCCGTCGGAATGTAGCCTGCTGGTCCGTGAGGAGGCGGGCGATATCATCCAAGGCGGGGCTCTCGTGGGAGCCCGACGGGTGGCCTCTCTGTGGGTGAGGCTGCTGGAACTGCTGTGGTGGGTAAGAGGGGTAGGATGGAGGGTGCTGCTGGTATCCCTGGTGAGCCTGCTGCTCACATCTCCAAGACTGTCCCTGCTGCTGATAGGGACGAGGACCATAGGATGACTGCTGCTGATACGCTGGGGGCTGCTGCTGCGGCTGGTGCTGGTCTCTCTGATGGGAGTACTGCCCTCCCTGTCCTGACGGCTGCTGCTGGGGCTGGGCACCACCACTCCCCCACCTGAATCCGGGATGGTCTCGTCGGATCCCAGGCTGGGGGCGGTCGTACCAAATCCCGTTGACATCCATCAACGGCTCGGCATCAAAAGGGGCTGGCGGGAGTACTGCCAGAGGCTGGTCCGGCTGGTATACCACCATCTGCATCTCTGGAGATGGTGGTAACTGGTAGGTGGGCTGCGGCTGCTGGTACGGCTCCGCCTGTACAAGGTGAACCTGTCTAGGCTGCACTGGAGTGCTGGAGCGCTGGGACGAGCTGCTGCTGCTGCCGGTGTCGCCTCGCGACTGAAGACGGGGCTGAGAAGCCGTTTGTGCCTCCTGGAGACACATGAGCTGTGTCTTCATGTCGCTCAAGACCTGTGTCATCTGCTCTATCTGCGTGATACTCTGGCACTGCTTCTTCTCGATCAGCTCCATGCGGTCCAACTTCTCGCTGATGATACCCATGTCCGCAGCTGATGACTCTGCTGCTGCTGCTGCTGCGGACGAACTGGAAGGACCTGCATCTACCCGTGCTATCCTCTGGTACTGCACGGGTCCTGGCTGATGTGGCTGGGTCTTCTGAGTGTAGAGCCGGGTCTGGGACATCACCATGTAGTTCTCTGCCATCTCCTCAAAAATAGCCCAGACCTGGTCGTGGTCCTTGGCGAAGTAGGACCCGCCACAAGAAGCATTCACCAGGCCCTGTAGCTCTGGTGACAACCCACTGAAGAAGCTCTGAACTAAGTTCGGCTTCGTGATGTCGTGGTGCGGGCATCTGTCCAGGAGCTCTCTGAACCTCTCCCAAGCCTCGTGAAACTGCTCGTTGGGGAACATGGAGAAGTTACTAATCAGGACCCTCGCTGCATTCGTCCGCCCGAGTGGATAGTACTTGTTCAAGTACTCGGTGCGGAGCTGCTCCCAGGTATAGACAAACCTCCCCAAGTGCTTCAGCCAGGTGGCTGCTCTATCTGCCAGTGAAAAGGGGAAGGCGATCATCCTGATCGTGTCCTGGTCCACATGTCTGTCGTGGACAGTGCTGCATATCATCAAAAACTCCTGGAGGTGGAGGTGGGGCTCCTCTGTAGCAAGTCCATGGAACCGAGGAAGCATCTGCAAGGTGTTCGGGGGGAACTTGAAGTCCCCCACGATAGCCGGAACCACAACCCAATGGTGCATCAGTGTAGATCCGGGGTTGTGCAACTCCCGCATCGGTCTAGGTGGTCTTGCTCCTCCTGCGGCTGCTGCCGCTGCGGCGGCGGCCGCGGCTGCTGCTGCTGCGGCTGACCACCGCCCAAATGACAGAGGTAAAAGGTCTAAAGAAATAAATCACAATGTCGTTGCGACCTCAATCAAATGGACTAAGTAAATCAAGAAAAATAATTCAACCACTCGAATAAGATAAAATCAAGCAAGCACAAGAAAGAGCGGTCTAGCTATTAGGTTTAACCTGGTATAGCTCCCAGGGTCGAACTCAAGGAGCACAGATTGGCCTTGCGGCCTACGATGTAATCAGTAATCCAAAAGAGTCTTTTTTATGGTTTTTATTTGTTTTTATATTTTTTTAGATTTTTAAAAGATGAGAAAATGACAGGAAGCACACAAACACTGGACTTCAACAATTTATACACCACACAAAAATGATGCAAAAATTCCAGAAAATTGGTTTTTATGTTTTAAATGTTTTTTACTGTTTTTGGTGAATTTTTGGGATTTTTCTAATGGGTAAATTATTTATTAAAAAATCAAACAATGCAAGAAAAATAGGGAACTGTCCAGCAAGGCTTAAGACCCAAAAATAAAATAATTTTGGATCTCAAAAAGCCCTAAAGGTATTTTTCCTATATTCTAGAAAGAATAAGGAAAATTTAGGCACCCTAATTATTGTTTTTGGATTTTTAATTTATTTATTACAATTTTTATGAGTTTTTAGGGGTTTTTCAATTTTTAGGGTTTTTAATGGATGAAAAGTGGCCAAAATTGGCTCGAAAATCAATCAACCAGTAAACAACATTACCTAATTTTTTTAGAATTTTTAAAGGTGATTTTATATTTTTTTGGTATTTTTAAAGTCAAACAGTGGCGAAAATAAGTGTTTTTGAATTTTTAAAAATAATAAATGAAATCCAAAATGTCCCCAAAAATCATAGAAATTCCTACACCATGGCAGGAGCCATGTGTCAAAATTTCATTGGATTTGGAGTTCGTTTGATATTTTATTCAAAAATAAAGGTAGGGCACTGTGCACAGGGACCTAAGTGCAAATACCCAAAAGTTCTGGGGTCCTGGTGCAAAATACCCAAGAAGTCACGTGCCAAGCACGTGTCTGGGGCACACAGGGACCTAAATGTGATAAAAATAAGTTCCAAGGACCTGTTGATAACTCGTATCAAAAGTCCAGGGGCTTATATGCAATTTACCCAAAATAATTCGCACATGTTCAAAATCAATGCTCACAGGGGTATATATGCAAATAAACAAAACATTTCATTCAATTCATAACATCCAGAACAACAGGGCATATATTGCAAATAACCCAAGTAACACGTGACGACGCACGTGGGTCTCTACTGGCGGGGGTATAAATGCAAAAGAAATTAAGCGCGAGGTCCTTGATGCAAATTACCCAGAAAATAAACAACTAGAATTGAAAATTACAGGACTGAACTGAAATAAGACAAACAGAGGGGGGGCCTATGAAATTTACCCCTTTATTAATAGCGACGGCCCAGATGAGGACGCGTGGCAGATCCAACGGTGGAGAACAAACGCGCCTTTACTCCTTCGGCTCTTGGGCTCAATCGACGGCGGAGAAAGATCCACGTGGCTGATCCGACGGTGCTGGGCTCAGATCTCTCTCCTCTGCTACGGATGGCTCCGATGCGCTCCTCAAATGGATCAACGGTCGCTGCTCCTCAACAGATGGACGCTCAGGATCAGATCTGGAGCTGGAGCATCATCGGACGGCTCTGGAGGGTCCTCGAAGAACTGATGGCCGGCGAACTTCGCCGGCCTCGTGAAGGTGCCTCCGGTCTCCTCTGCTGCGCCTGAAGGTCGGAGAAGCTCCGGCGTGAAGTTGCGCAGCTGCGGCGGGTCTCCAATGCCTCGGCCGAACCCTGGAAGGGTCCGGCGAGGTCGTCGGAGAAGAAGCTCCTGGCTGAACTGGGAAGGAGGCTCAGACACCCCCTTTGGACCTGCAAAATAGACAAGGAGCTTCGCGGGTCGAGGGCAAAGTGCCTCGACCCAAGAAGACGGGGTGAAGATGAACGGTGCGGTGGGGCGAAAGAGCTCCGGCGAGGCGACGGCGGTGGAGCTCGGCTCCCAGATCCTGTGCGATCTGGGTTGAGTGAAATGGCGTAGAAGGTGCGTGAGGAGGTTGCGAAGGTGCTGATCGGGTCGGATTGGAAGATGGGTGATCGGAGTGACCGGAATCGAAGAAATGCGGCGATGGTCGGAATTGGGGGAAATCCTAAATTAGACGAAACTAAAAGGAACTAAGGTTACCTGATGGATGCTGGAGACTGTGCTGGAGATGGGCTATCTCCGGGTCGTAGCTTCGAAGGGCGTCAAGGCCTGAAGCTCGGTGCTCGACGCTGGCGGCGGAGCAAGTACGGCGAGGTACGCCGGATCAGAGGATACGCCTTCTCGCCTCACTGCTACAAAGGCAACGGCTTGCTGTCACTCTTGCGAGGCCAATGGAGGTCACGGGGAAGAAGGAGAGGGTCCAAAGATGCGGCGCGAGGGCGGCGGAGATGGTGGTTTTATAATGTGACCGGGCGATTAGGGTTGAGTGGCGACAGCAAAGGAAGGCGTGATTTTGATGGCGAAGGATCCGGCGAGGGAGAGGGATGTGCGGCGAAGAATATGGGCGCGGGGGTTGAGTGGAAGACAGCTGGAGTCGCGTGGGAAAATTCGGGGAAGAAGGCGCGGCGCGCGTTGGCCAGAAAAGGAAGGAGGCGCGGGGGAGTTGACTGGGGTCAACATTCCCCCGTGGCCCAATCAGGAGCGGCCACGTGTAGGCGATTTTTGTTTTATTTTTTTAGGGTAGAAATAGGTCGAATTAGGAAAAACTTAAAACATGAAATATTTTTCTTTTATTTTTCTCTATTTTTTGGTGATTTTTATTTAATTTTTGGAAATAAAAATAGGTTAGCTCTATATATAGGTATATGTACACTACATAAATTTTTATTTTTGATTTTTTATTTGTTATTTTTATGTGTTTTTATGCCCATTTTGTATTTTATTTATTTACAACATAAAATATGGAATAAAAGAATATTTTTATTTGATTTTTATCACTTATATACAAGTGTGAAATAAATGGATATATACATTAATATACATGGTATTAATACAATGTATTTTTGGTATTTTCAATTTTGTAATTTTTGTTTTGTTTCTTTTTATTTATTTTATTTACAAAAGGTAATATAGAATATTTACAAAAAGTTTAGAAAATAAATGAATTTATTTATAGGGTTAAATAAATACAAGGGTGTGGTTTATACACATGGTGAAGGTATTTTTGACTTTTTGATTTTCATCTTTTTATTTTGTTTTTAATAGAATATACAAAATATATACAAAATATTTACAACATATTTTTGGGTGAGGAAAATATATTTTTACAAAAGTATATACACATGTGAGCCCTATCTCCCTCTACTTTGGCTTTTATGCGGTCAGGCCCATGCTGAGCCCTCCCTTGGGTTAGGTTGCTCAATATTTATTCTAAATATTTCCCTCTTTTTCTTTTTGCTCTTTATTCTTTTATTTTGTGCACAAAAACATGCTAATTATAGGTTTTTACACAATGCATGCTTTTGGTATTTATTTGTATTTACACATATCTACATGTATTTGCAAAGGTTTTTGTAGCTAAAATAGAAGAATAAAGAGTGATGAATGGGTATTCATCACCCCCCTATGCTTAACTTTGCTAGTCCCTTAGCAAACACTTATTTGAAAAAGAAGTGAAAAAGAAAGAAAAGGAAAAAGAAAAAGAGGATGTACATGGAACAAGGTTGACTTATTAAATTTTCCTTCATTAAATTGAAATATGGAGCTCGATCAGATCTTTGGATTATTAATGTGTCGGAACCTTATTTGGACTTAAGCCTAAAACTCAACAGCCTCCAAGTTCCACCAATCTATGGGCAAGACTCCTCAATAAACCAGATCAGAACAAGTCTACATACACAAACTCTAATGACCATGAATCTTTCCTTGCGGTGTAAGTGATATGTGGCTCCCCACCTCAGAAGTGACAAAGAAACAACCTCCCTCAACCTGGTAACTCTAATGCCTCGGTCTAGCAACTCTTTCCTCGAGAAGCGGGGTATTCCCTTCTAAGTTCAAGTGCAACCGGCTCAAGGAGAGGGGGGTAGAAGTATAGAGTTTTGGAAGCCTAGCCAGTGTAGCTAAGTCTCCCGCTGCAAGCTTCATGAGATGTAACATGATACCATAAGCTTTTGCTTTTCACTCCGGTGGGGTTATTAAATTTTCAATCCGACCCACCACTTTTTTGGAGTTCTTTTTGCATTTTTTTTTTTTCAAGACTTCTGTACAACATATCTACATGGTGCAGCATATATAAGAAATTTCCCCTTGAGCCAGTAGACTATCCCTCTTTTGAAGCTTTATTGCAACCCACAGCTTCTGTCTTTAGCTTTCAACACCACTAGACCAAGTTGAGGTGCACTTCCTTCACTATAAGAAGAAGAGAGGTTCCGCCTAGAAGTACTACCCTCATATGCTACCCCAAGCCAAAGGAAACTGCCTCCTCACCACCTCATCCATGGAGAGCCATGTGTAAAGTGCAGGTGCAAGTTAAGCCATTGTCTCTGAGAGTCATGCGTGTGTTGTTAAGTGCTCTACTTAGGCTCATCAAGATGACATATGCTCATAGCCTAGTGGACTCAAAGAATTAAGTCCTTATGGACCTGAAAAGCCTTAACCCTAAGTCCTACAAGGTTCCTCTTAAAGTTAAGTGAATTAAGATCTTATTCAAGCTCCATTTCTCAATTTAATTCCAGGCTTGGTTTAAATGTCAACTCTTATCCAGGAAAAATTATATACATATATGTACACAAGATGCTATTTACAAATATTTTACAATCATGCAAAAATTTTGACAAATGTTTTGAAATCATGAATGAATGATGCATGAAGTGCAGGTTTTGCAAAAAGATATTTACAAACATGTACACAAGATTTTTGCAAACTTTTGATTTTCAAAACATTTTGAAAAATTTTGTACTATATACATAATTTTGATACAAAATATTTTACACAAGCTTTACACAAAAGATTTTTGAAATCATTTTTACAAAAATACTTTGTACACTAGCTATGTATGTGCAAGAATAAAAGAGGTTTATGTACATGAAAAATTTTAATTTTTGTGATTTTTGTGATTTTTAGCCATTTTATTTATTAACACACTCACACAAAGTACGAGTTATGGCTAAAGTATATATGAAATATATACACACCCCCCCTATACTTAGCTCGAACGATGTCCTCAGAGTGATCAAGAGCGATGAAGAAGACATAACTCGTGCTTAGTAAAAGGGAAGTGAAAAGGAATGACTAAGTACAGGAACGAATAAATGAATAGAATGAGAGAAACTCGGTGGTTTCCCCCTATACTTAGGATTAACTAATCCTAAGTATAGAAAGCTGTACATGAAGGGAAATCCGAGTGAAGAATATACAGAATCTGCCCCCCCTATACTTAGGGTAAAATATCCCTAAGTATAGGCAGCAAAAACAAGAGCAGAAAGAATGAAAAGAATACTCACAGGTCCGACATCCCCCCTATACTTAGGGTAAAGTACACCCTAAGTATAGCATAATCATAAGATGAGAAATGGGATGTGGGACTAAAGAATAGAATGATATGGACAACTGGATCTATACAGGCGGAGGAACAGTGAAAATCAGGCGTGAGATGTAAAAGATGTGAGTCAAAGGACCACATCTCACGCAAAATGAATAGCGGCAATAATTACGTCCCGCGGCTCATGATCTAGAAATGGTTTGAGCCGCTGGCCGTTCACTCGGAAGGTACTCTCAAAAGATAACTCAGATATATCAATGCTACCGTTATCGTGTACCTTTCTGACCAAATAGGGTCCTTTCCATTTGCTCTGTAGCTTCCCTGGAAATAATCTAAGCCTTGCATCAAACAGCCATACTTTCTGTCCAATCTCAAAATGCTTGTGGCTGATATGAGAATCATGCCACTCTTTGACTTTCTCCTTATACTGTAGGCTGCTTGAGAAAGCTGTATCTCTAAGCTCTTCCAAGGCGGCTAACTCTGCCCTCCTCTGGTCTCCTATACCATTTGGATCCATCAATATGTCTGTAACTGCCCAGAGTGACTTGTGCCTCAGCTCAACTGGTAGGTGACAGGGCTTGCCATACACGAGGCGAAAGGGAGATGTACCCAATGGAGTCTTGAAAGACGTCCGATATGCCCACAAGACCGAGTCCAAAAGCTGTGACCAATTCTTTCGGTCAGGGCGGACGACTTTCTGCAAAATATTCTTGATCTCCCTATTCGACACTTCGGCTAGACCATTCGTCTGTGGATGATACGGTGTAGCAACACGATGGTCTATGCCGAACTCTGTAGCAAGTGCCTTCACCTGGTCGTTGATGAAATGAGATCCCCCATCAGAAATCAGAACTCGTGGAACCCCGAACCGCATAATGATGTTTTTCTTCAAAAATCTGCAAACTGTCTTCGCATCTGCGGCTCGGGCGGGGATAGCCTCAACCCAACGACTCACATAATCTACGGCCAACAGAATGTACTCGAATCCCTGACTCTTAGGGAATGGACCCATGAAATCGATGCCCCATGCGTCAAAAACCTCACAGAAGTGAATGGGCTGCATCGGCATCATATCACGCTGTCCACAAGTGCCCATCCTCTGACAGTCAGTACACCTCTTCACGAACTCATCTGAGTCCTTGAAGAGGGTAGGCCACCACAAGCCGGATTGAAGCACTTTTTGTGCCGTTCTCCTCCCAGAATGATGTCCTCCTGCCTCAAGCTTGTGGCAGTACGTGAGGACACTATGATTCTCCCCCTGAGGAATACACCGACGCCAGATGCTATCCCCTCCTTCGTGGTAAAGGATGGGATCCTCCCAATGGTAATACTTGGCCTTCGCAAGGAAGGTCTCAATCTTCTGCTTGGGCCAATCTTGTGGGACTTTCCCAGCAACGAGAAAGTTCACAATATCGGCGTACCATGGGAGCGAGGCGATAGCAAGGATCGCCTCATCTGGGAAGGTATCACAAATGGGATCAATCTGCTCAGAATCCTCAGGCTGCTCTAATCGGGATAAATGGTCCGCCACCACATTCTTGACTCCAGGCTTATCCTTGATCTCAATGTCGAACTCCTGGAGTAGAAGGATCCATCTAGTAAGTCTGGCCTTGGCATCCTTCTTTGACATGAGGTACCTGATGGCGGTGTGATCTGTGTACAAGGTCACTCGGGATCCAATGATATATGATCTGAATTTATCTAGGGCAAACACTACTGCTAGCATCTCCTTCTCTGTAACCGTATAATTCCGCTGGGCGGAATCCAATGTGCGGCTAGCATAGTGTATCGCAAATGGTACTCCATCCCTCCTCTGTCCTAGCACGGCCCCTACGGCAAAATCAGAGGTGTCCGTCATGATCTCGAATGGGAGAGACCAATCGGGTGGCTGAAGGACAGGAGCCTCAATAACACATTGCTGGAGAGTTTCAAAGGATGAAAGACACTTGTCATCAACAAGGAACTCGGTGTCTTTCGTCAAGAGATCAGTCAACGGTCGGGCAATCTTGCTGAAATCATGAATGAATCTCCTGTAAAAACCAACGTGCCCCAGAAATGACCGTAACTGCTTCAGATTGGACGGCGGTGTGAGTTTTCTAATGACATCGACCTTGGCCGGATCAACCTCCATGCCTCTGTTGGAGATGATGTGGCCAAGCACCGTCCCTTGAGTCACCATGAAGTGACTCTTCTCCCAAGACAGAACTAAGCGGGTAGCAATGCATCGCTGGAGCACTCGGTCTAGGCAGTCAAGACAGGAATCGAATCCGTCGCCGTAAACCGAGAAGTCGTCCATGAAGACCTCTAAACACTCCCCTACCATGTCCGAAAATATCGATAGCATGCATCTCTGAAAAGTCGCAGGGGCGTTACATAGCCCGAATGGCATGCGTCGAAAGGCGTAAGTACCGAAGGGACAGGTAAAGGTGGTCTTCTCCTGATCCTCAGGAGCGATGGCTACCTGGTTGTAGCCTGAGTACCCATCTAAGAAGCAATAATGGCTCTTTCCTGCCAGTCTCTCTATGATCTGGTCAATAAAAGGCAGGGGGAAATGGTCCTTCTTGGTGGCCTGGTTGAGTCTCCTGTAGTCAACACAGACCCGCCAAGAGGTGGGTACTCGTGTAGCAATCTCCTCTCCCGACTCATTGATCACAGTCGTGATGCCCGTCTTCTTGGGCACCACATGCAAGGGGCTAACCCACTTGGAGTCGGAAATGGGATAAATAAAATCTGCACTCCACCATTTTGATATTTCCTTCATAACAACCTCTCTTAGGTTGGGGTTCAGTCGCCGCTGGAACTCACGTGACGGCTTTGCCCCTTCCTCGAGATAGATATGGTGGGAGCACAACGAGGGACTAATCCCATGGAGATCTGCTACGCTCCATCCAATTGCCTTGCGGTTCTTTTCAAGAACCTCCATCAGACGGGATTCTTGTTCTCCAGTCAGATCTGCAGAGATGATGACTGGGTACATCTCAGACTCTCCCGCAAGGAATCGATACTTCAGCGAAGTAGGGAGCGGCTTTAGCTCTGGACAGCTAGGTGCTGGCAAATCTGGCTTCTGAAGAAGATGTGTGTATGCGGATAATTCTGCCAAATTTGCCTGGGAAAATGATAATGAACTCTCACAAACTGGATCTGGAGAAGGCGGGTCCTCTACATTGTCTCTGTTCTGCTCTGCCTCTACCTCCTCCTCATCTAAAGGCTCAGGTGGATCCAGATCTGGCATCTGATCATTACAATCTGCCCAATCAGACTCTGAATCCGAGGGATCTATATCAGACTCAGTGGCATCAGTACCACTGGAGAACAAGGTGGTATCAGCACCACCATAGAGCAGGGTGGCCTCAGTACCACCATCACTGGAAATCGTGTCGCGATCAAGATCCGACTCTGCTGACTCAATAGTATCCTGAACCAGGGCTGTGCTCTCCAGACTATCCTCTGCTATCATCTCTGCATCAGATGTATCTGAATATGAGAGGATAGTCTGTGCTGCAGGATTTGCCCAAGCTGCCTCATCATCTGTGATCACAAAATCACAGTCCTGGTGGATGTCTGGCTCTGCGTCTGTCAGCTGCTCTGAGTCTGTACTCCCATGTGAGCGGGATCTAGATCTGGCTCTGTGGTCCTTAACCGTCTCTATTTGTATACTCTCGCCCTGGACGCGAAAGTATACCTTCCCACTGTCATGGTCAGTCACCGCCTTGGCTGTGGCCAAGAATGGGCGACCGAGGATGATGGGGGAATCGGTCAACGAGTCAGGGATCTCCATGTCCAGCACTACGAAGTCCACGGGGAATTGCAGACCCTGAATCGTGACGACAACGTCTCGCAACAACCCCTTTGGCCTCTTGACAGACCGATCAGCAAACTGAAGGTATGTCCTGCTCTGTACAAGAGTACCCAACTCTAAGTGGTCGAGAAGGGCTGCCGGAAGAAGGTTGATCGACGATCCGCTATCTAAGAGAGTACGGTCGAACATCTGCTCACTAATCTGACATCTGACATACGGGGCCCCTAAATCTGGCCTCTTAGTCGGCAGATGGTTCTGGATCGCGTAACACGTGGCTTTTGTTAGCACATGAATTTCTGCGGTCTTGTTCCTCTTCTTCCTCCTGATTGTGGTCCTATCTCTTAGGGATCGCTGAAGAAGAGGAATGTGCTGCAAAGCCTCATTGAGGGTCAGCTGGATGTGAAATCGGTCTATCATGCTCTGGCTGAACTCCTCCTGCTCTCTCTTTTTTGGGTCTTTTTCTTTTTTCTTCTCTTTCCCTAACTCAAGGGCTCTAGGAAAGGGGATCACAGGGTCCTTCTCAGATGAAGGACTAGGAATAGGCCTAGACGGTTCGATGACTGGATCCTCACTAACATCATTCATCACAGTGGAATCAGAATAAACTAAACCTTTTCCTTTATTCAATTCAGAGTTCCGAGATACATGCATGCGAGGAAAAACAACATTTCTCTCAGAATAGATGTTGGTGGCCTCAGTACCACCTCTAGCTGGCTCTACATGCAGACGTCTTGCGGTCTCAGTACCGCTGGCTGGCTCGGCTCTGCTGGTGGCGTCAGTACCACCTCCTCGATGTGGTGAAATGGCGGCCTCAGTACCGCCGGGTGAATCAGCATCTCGGGTGGCATCAGTACCACCCTCATCAGGATGTGCGGCTTCAGTACCGCTCTCCTCTTCCTCATCTGGCGCTCTAGATGGATCCTCGTGTTGTCGCTCAGATGAGGCGCCTCCTGCTGGTCTTCTACCGCTCCTAAGTGTGACAAAATCAGCATCAAATAAATCCGACGAGATAACATCAAATGAGTCACTAGAAGTGGTAGGCTCAGTGTGAACTACCTGCTCAGATTTCCTCTTCAAGTTATTCGGATTAGGCTCGATCTGTGCAGGGATGGCGGCCTTCCCTCTCATCAGGTCCCGCATCTCCTGGCGGAACTCGTCCATCTCCCGTCTAAATGTAGCTTGCTGCTCTGTGAAGAGGCGGGCTAGATCATCCATGGCGGGGCTCTCATGGGAGCCCGACGGGTTGCCTCTCTGGTAATGAGGCTGCTGGACCTGGTGCTGCTGGGGCTGAGAGGGGTAAGAGGAATGATGCTGCTGCTGGTGAGCCTGCTGCTCACGTCTCCAACTCTGTCCCTGCTGCTGATAGGGACAAGATACGAAGGATGATGGCTGGGATGCTGGGTGCTGCTGGTGATCTCTCTGCTGGAAGTACTGCCCTCCCTGACCGGCTGGCTGCTGCTGGGGTTGGTTACCCCCATTCCCCCACCTGAATCCGGGATGGTCTCGTCGGATTCCAGGTTGAGGACGGTCATACCAAATTCCGTTGACATCCATCAACGGCTCTGCATCGTATGGGGCTGGTGGGAGTACATCCAGAGGCTGATCCGGCTGATATACCACCATCTGTAAGTCTGGAGATGGTGGTGCCTGGTAAGAGGGCTGCTGCTGCTGGTACGGCTCCGCCTGTACAAGGTGAACTTGTCTAGGCTGCTGCAAGGAGCTGGAGCGCTGGGACGAGCTGCGGCTGCCACCGGAATCGCCTCGCGACAGAAGACGGGGCTGAGGAGCCGTCTGTGCCTCCTGAAGGCACAAGAGCTGGGTCTTCATGTCGCTCAGAGTCTGTGCCATCTCCTCCATCTGAGTTATGCCCTGGCACTGCTTCTTCTCTATAATTTCCATGCGGTCCAACTTTTCGCTGATAATCCCCATGTCCGCAGCGGCCGACTCTGCCTGTGCGGCTGCAACTGTGGACGAACTGGATGGACCTGCATCAACCCGTGCTATCCGCTGATACTGCACGGGTCCTGGCGGCTGTTGAGATCTCTGTGTGTACAACCGAGTCTGGGACATCACCATGTAATTCTCGGACATCTCCTCATAGATGGCCCAGACTTGGTTGTGGTCCTTGGCAAAGTAGGACCCGCCGCAAGAAGCATTCACCAGACCCTGAAGCTCTGGTGTTAGCCCACTGAAGAAGCTCTGAACTAGGTTCGGCTTCGAGATATCATGGTGTGGGCATCTATCCAGAAGCTCTCTGAACCTCTCCCATGCCTCGTGAAATTGCTCGTTAGGGAGCATGGAGAAGTTGTTGATCAGGGCCCTTGCTGCATTCGTCCGCCCGAGTGGATAGTACTTGTTCAAGTACTCGGTGCGGAGCTGATCCCAGGTGTACACAAACTTCCCTAGATGTTTCAGCCAGGCGGCTGCTCTATCTGCCAGTGAAAAAGGGAAGGCCATCATTCGAATCGTATCTTGGTCCACACGACGGTCGTGGACAGTGCTGCAGATCATCAAGAACTCCTGTAGATGGAGGTGAGGTTCCTCAGTGGCGAGTCCATGAAAGTGCGGAAGCATCTGCAGGGTGTTCGGAGGGAACTTGAAATCCCCCACGATAGCAGGAATCACCACCCATTGGTGCATCAGTGTAGATCCAGGGTTGTGAAGCTCCCGCATCGGTCTCGCTGCTGCGGCGGCTGCCGCTGCTGCGGCGGCTGCTGCTGTGGCTGCTGCCTCTGCATCAGCATCAGGAATGTCCTCCGGCTCGCTCGGCTCTTCTCGCTCTCTTCGGAGTCTCTCCAACTCCCTCCTCATCTCTATCATGAATGCCCCCTGATCGCGTAACTGGTTCTGAACTGTCTCTAAAGACGCAATCAGGGTGGAGTTGATCGCTCCCTGGTCTAAGACAAAGTGTTCGGGCTGGCGATCGTCTGAACTACCGGCTCCAGCCATTGGGATGTCTGCAAAATCAGAAGAGCCCAACTCAGGTTCAGTCAAATGAATTCGTCTTTCCTCGGGCTCATGTCTCTCAGGAACAGAAGAAAGGGGATCGAGGGGGAACAGGGTGGATTCGAACTCGGGCCCGGAGAGCTGGTCTCGACTCTCATGGGCCAACCTAGATGATGGAGTAGACGCGCCGGAAAGCGGTGCAGCCAGAGGCTGCCTAAGAGATCGTCTACCCATCATCTTGATCTTGGCGAGTTGGGCGGATGGGATCTGGAGAAAATATGATAGCAAAGCAAACCCCCGGTTCACCAACGCAACACAATGTGAAGACCGTGAAAGATCGGTCAATTTATCTTGTCAATTTTATTTGGTGAACATTCAAGATATCAGAGCGATTACGTGACCTGTTGGGATACCCGATACTCTCTCAACCGACTGTCCCGCACAGAAGAGTCGGTAATCAGTCGAGATGAGCACCGGAGGGCTTTACCTAGTGTTCGGGTCACTCTCTCGCACAATCAAACCAAACAATGAGGGGGTTGCTCTCCCCAAGACAAATTTTTATGGTGAGTGTCTTTTAGGGTCAATAATGTTATCCAGTCCCCATTTTTTTTGTTTTTCTTTTTTAAATATTTTTCAAAATAAATACAGGTGGCCTAACGGTTTTTCCAATTCTCCTGATGATTAATAATCCAAACACAGAGGGAGAAGACGAAAAAGCCGATGCACGGAGAAATCAATGATGCATGCAGAGAAAGAAATGCGTACCTTGTCTCCAGCACTCTACATGCAAGTGATCCGCGCAGAATTTAAAGACAGAAATAAAACTACCTAAATGGTGCAGCGGGAAAAACCGAGTCCTAGATGAGCAACTTCTATTGATCGTGAAGAACAATAGTTAGCTAATCGAATAGAGTCCGGAGTCCGATCTTGGGAGTCACTCGGTGCCCGCCACAACGGGTCCTGCCAGCGCTGTATGTGACTCCTCACGGCACGTGGTCTCAAATCCAATTTTACTAACTTTTTCAATGAATTTTATTAAGGTCCAATTACGTTCTATAGGAACAGATATTCTATTAGGTGTTGGGCCTTAAAAATCTACGTCACAATCAACATAAATTCCTAAATCTAGGGGCTCGAGGAAAACCGCGTAAACACCGGAAAAGGCAGCTAGCTATGAAAAACCACGATAAAAGCCGCGAAAATCAGATGGGTCCCCCGAGCACACCGGTGCTCGGCGAAACAGACCCGCTAAGTTACAAATGTCCAAAAGTGTCCAGAGTTCAAGTCCTAAATTATTACAACAAGAATAATGTTCTCTCTCTCTCTCTGAAATTAAAAATCTCTGCTCCTCTCTCTCTCTTCCTGCTCCTCTTCCCGTGCGGGTCCTCAAAAAGTATACTCCAAGATCTCCACGTAGTACCTCGCACAAAAATCAAAGAGAGAGAATGGTCAGAAAACAACAATAATATAGAGAGAGACAAAATGGAAAACTGACTACAAAGCCGTGCTCCCCGGCAACGGCGCCATTCTGACCACCGCCCAAATGACAGAGGTAAAAGGTCTAAAGAAATAAATCACAATGTCGTTGCGACCTCAATCAAATGGACTAAGTAAATCAAGAAAAATAATTCAACCACTCGAATAAGATAAAATCAAGCAAGCACAAGAAAGAGCGGTCTAGCTATTAGGTTTAACCTGGTATAGCTCCCAGGGTCGAACTCAAGGAGCACAGATTGGCCTTGCGGCCTACGATGTAATCAGTAATCCAAAAGAGTCTTTTTTATGGTTTTTATTTGTTTTTATATTTTTTTAGATTTTTAAAAGATGAGAAAATGACAGGAAGCACACAAACACTGGACTTCAACAATTTATACACCACACAAAAATGATGCAAAAATTCCAGAAAATTGGTTTTTATGTTTTAAATGTTTTTTACTGTTTTTGGTGAATTTTTGGGATTTTTCTAATGGGTAAATTATTTATTAAAAAATCAAACAATGCAAGAAAAATAGGGAACTGTCCAGCAAGGCTTAAGACCCAAAAATAAAATAATTTTGGATCTCAAAAAGCCCTAAAGGTATTTTTCCTATATTCTAGAAAGAATAAGGAAAATTTAGGCACCCTAATTATTGTTTTTGGATTTTTAATTTATTTATTACAATTTTTATGAGTTTTTAGGGGTTTTTCAATTTTTAGGGTTTTTAATGGATGAAAAGTGGCCAAAATTGGCTCGAAAATCAATCAACCAGTAAACAACATTACCTAATTTTTTTAGAATTTTTAAAGGTGATTTTATATTTTTTTGGTATTTTTAAAGTCAAACAGTGGCGAAAATAAGTGTTTTTGAATTTTTAAAAATAATAAATGAAATCCAAAATGTCCCCAAAAATCATAGAAATTCCTACACCATGGCAGGAGCCATGTGTCAAAATTTCATTGGATTTGGAGTTCGTTTGATATTTTATTCAAAAATAAAGGTAGGGCACTGTGCACAGGGACCTAAGTGCAAATACCCAAAAGTTCTGGGGTCCTGGTGCAAAATACCCAAGAAGTCACGTGCCAAGCACGTGTCTGGGGCACACAGGGACCTAAATGTGATAAAAATAAGTTCCAAGGACCTGTTGATAACTCGTATCAAAAGTCCAGGGGCTTATATGCAATTTACCCAAAATAATTCGCACATGTTCAAAATCAATGCTCACAGGGGTATATATGCAAATAAACAAAACATTTCATTCAATTCATAACATCCAGAACAACAGGGCATATATTGCAAATAACCCAAGTAACACGTGACGACGCACGTGGGTCTCTACTGGCGGGGGTATAAATGCAAAAGAAATTAAGCGCGAGGTCCTTGATGCAAATTACCCAGAAAATAAACAACTAGAATTGAAAATTACAGGACTGAACTGAAATAAGACAAACAGAGGGGGGGCCTATGAAATTTACCCCTTTATTAATAGCGACGGCCCAGATGAGGACGCGTGGCAGATCCAACGGTGGAGAACAAACGCGCCTTTACTCCTTCGGCTCTTGGGCTCAATCGACGGCGGAGAAAGATCCACGTGGCTGATCCGACGGTGCTGGGCTCAGATCTCTCTCCTCTGCTACGGATGGCTCCGATGCGCTCCTCAAATGGATCAACGGTCGCTGCTCCTCAACAGATGGACGCTCAGGATCAGATCTGGAGCTGGAGCATCATCGGACGGCTCTGGAGGGTCCTCGAAGAACTGATGGCCGGCGAACTTCGCCGGCCTCGTGAAGGTGCCTCCGGTCTCCTCTGCTGCGCCTGAAGGTCGGAGAAGCTCCGGCGTGAAGTTGCGCAGCTGCGGCGGGTCTCCAATGCCTCGGCCGAACCCTGGAAGGGTCCGGCGAGGTCATCGGAGAAGAAGCTCCTGGCTGAACTGGGAAGGAGGCTCAGACACCCCCTTTGGACCTGCAAAATAGACAAGGAGCTTCGCGGGTCGAGGGCAAAGTGCCTCGACCCAAGAAGACGGGGTGAAGATGAACGGTGCGGTGGGGCGAAAGAGCTCCGGCGAGGCGACGGCGGTGGAGCTCGGCTCCCAGATCCTGTGCGATCTGGGTTGAGTGAAATGGCGTAGAAGGTGCGTGAGGAGGTTGCGAAGGTGCTGATCGGGTCGGATTGGAAGATGGGTGATCGGAGTGACCGGAATCGAAGAAATGCGGCGATGGTCGGAATTGGGGGAAATCCTAAATTAGACGAAACTAAAAGGAACTAAGGTTACCTGATGGATGCTGGAGACTGTGCTGGAGATGGGCTATCTCCGGGTCGTAGCTTCGAAGGGCGTCAAGGCCTGAAGCTCGGTGCTCGACGCTGGCGGCGGAGCAAGTACGGCGAGGTACGCCGGATCAGAGGATACGCCTTCTCGCCTCACTGCTACAAAGGCAACGGCTTGCTGTCACTCTTGCGAGGCCAATGGAGGTCACGGGGAAGAAGGAGAGGGTCCAAAGATGCGGCGCGAGGGCGGCGGAGATGGTGGTTTTATAATGTGACCGGGCGATTAGGGTTGAGTGGCGACAGCAAAGGAAGGCGTGATTTTGATGGCGAAGGATCCGGCGAGGGAGAGGGATGTGCGGCGAAGAATATGGGCGCGGGGGTTGAGTGGAAGACAGCTGGAGTCGCGTGGGAAAATTCGGGGAAGAAGGCGCGGCGCGCGTTGGCCAGAAAAGGAAGGAGGCGCGGGGGAGTTGACTGGGGTCAACATTCCCCCGTGGCCCAATCAGGAGCGGCCACGTGTAGGCGATTTTTGTTTTATTTTTTTAGGGTAGAAATAGGTCGAATTAGGAAAAACTTAAAACATGAAATATTTTTCTTTTATTTTTCTCTATTTTTTGGTGATTTTTATTTAATTTTTGGAAATAAAAATAGGTTAGCTCTATATATAGGTATATGTACACTACATAAATTTTTATTTTTGATTTTTTATTTGTTATTTTTATGTGTTTTTATGCCCATTTTGTATTTTATTTATTTACAACATAAAATATGGAATAAAAGAATATTTTTATTTGATTTTTATCACTTATATACAAGTGTGAAATAAATGGATATATACATTAATATACATGGTATTAATACAATGTATTTTTGGTATTTTCAATTTTGTAATTTTTGTTTTGTTTCTTTTTATTTATTTTATTTACAAAAGGTAATATAGAATATTTACAAAAAGTTTAGAAAATAAATGAATTTATTTATAGGGTTAAATAAATACAAGGGTGTGGTTTATACACATGGTGAAGGTATTTTTGACTTTTTGATTTTCATCTTTTTATTTTGTTTTTAATAGAATATACAAAATATTTACAACATATTTTTGGGTGAGGAAAATATATTTTTACAAAAGTATATACACATGTGAGCCCTATCTCCCTCTACTTTGGCTTTTATGCGGTCAGGCCCATGCTGAGCCCTCCCTTGGGTTAGGTTGCTCAATATTTATTCTAAATATTTCCCTCTTTTTCTTTTTGCTCTTTATTCTTTTATTTTGTGCACAAAAACATGCTAATTATAGGTTTTTACACAATGCATGCTTTTGGTATTTATTTGTATTTACACATATCTACATGTATTTGCAAAGGTTTTTGTAGCTAAAATAGAAGAATAAAGAGTGATGAATGGGTATTCATCAGCGGCTCGTGCCTGTGCCTCTGCATCCGGGATCTCCTCGGGCTCGCTCTGCGCATCTCGCTCTGCTCTGAGCCTCTCCAACTCTCTCCTCATCTCTATCATGAATGCTCCCTGATCGCGGAGCTGCTGCTGAACTGTATCGAGTGATGCGATCAGGGTGGAGTTGATCGCTCCCTGGTCTAGTACAATGTGCTCTGGTCGACGGGAGTGATCATCAGAACTGCCTACTCCGGCCATCTCGACGTCTGCAAAATCAAATGAGCCCAACTCAGGTGCCGTCAAATGTATCAGTCTCTCCTCGGGCTCGTGTCTCTCAGGACGGTCAGAAAGGGGATCGAGGGGGAACAGGGTGGAGTCGTACTCGGGCTCGGAGAGCGGGTCTGAGCTCTCGCGAGCCAACCTAGATGATGAGGTAGACGCGCCCGAAAGCGGTGCAGCCAGAGGCTGCCTAAGAGATCGTCTACCCATCATCTTGATCTGGCGAGTAGGGCGGATGAGATCTGGAAAAATTATGATCTAAAAACAAACCACCGGTTCACCAACGCAACGCGAGCTGAAGACCGTAAAAGTTCGGTCAAATTCTCTTGTCGATTTTATTTTGGTGAACACTCAAGATATCAGAGCGCTTACGTGACCTGTTGGGATATCCGCTGCTAACCCCAACCGACTGGCCCGCACGGAAGAGTCGGTAATCAGTCGGGTTTAGCAACGGGGGGCTCTACCTAGGGTGCGGGTCACTCTCTCGCGCATACAAACCAAGCAATGAGGGGGTTGCTCTCCCCAAGACAAAATTTTTAGGGTGAGCGAGTTTTAAGGTCAATAATCTTAGCAGTCCCAATTTTATGGTTACACTTTTTAGGTATTTTTCAAGGCAAACAAAACGCCTAACGAATTTTTCGATTCTCCTGATTATTAAGTCCAAAACAGGGGGAAGAAGTCGAAAAAGCCGATGCACGAGAAATCAATGATGCATGCAAAGTCAGAAATGCGTACCTTGCTCCAGCTCTCTACATGCAAAATGATCCGCGCATAAAATAAAGACAGAATTTAAACTAAGCTAAATGATGCAGCGGGAAGCCGAGTCCTAGACGAGCAACTTCTAGCGAAGAACCGTCTAACCGGTCACCGACCTCCAAGCCAAAGGGTCCGGTCTTGGCCCGTCCCTCCCCTGCCCGACAAATCGGGGGTAGGAGTAAGCGCTTTACAGGACGGGCTACGGCACGTAGGCTACGGAGGCTAGCGAGTCGGTTATTTTTATTATTTATTTTAAGTAGGTCCAATTACGATCTATAGGAACAGATATGCAATTAAGGTGTGTGGATCCTACTTAATTACGTCACAATCACCAGAAAGTCCTAAATCTAGGGGCTCGACAAAAACCGCGAAGAAAACCGGAAAATGACAGTAAGAAAGAAAAAGAAAAGCCGCGAAAAACCGCGAAAAACCGCGAGGTCCTAATGGGTCCCCCGAGCACACCGGTGCTCGGCAAAACAGACCCGCTACGGTCACAAGTGTCCAAGAGTTCAAGTCCCTGTATTATTACAATAATAATGAATAAATGAAAATTCTATCCTAATACCTCACCCACTCAACTCTCTCTCTCTCGCTCTCTCCTGCGGCTTCGTAGAGAAAGAAGCCGCCTCCAAGTTCCTTGGCTGCTCAGGCTCCTAGAAAGTCGCCTCCGCGGTCCTCGGGCCCTCGCAAGACAGAGAAAAGAGTGGTCAGACCAGTAAAAATAGTCAAATGAAAAGAAAAAGAAATAAAGATACAAGTCAGGGTATATATGCAAAAATAAAATAACCACACAATATAAAACAAAAATAAAAATAAAAATAAAAGAAAATCAAAATAAAACAAAATAAAACAAAAAGAAACTAGATACAAAAGCCGCAAAAAGCCGCGGACTCCGAAGAGCCGCGAAAAACCGCGAAAACGAAAACGAAAATAAAGACAGAAATACTACTAAGCCGTGCTCCCCGGCAACGGCGCCATTCTGATAAACAGGCCTGATCACTAGGGTATGAGGTACAAAAAATAAGGTCGTTGTGACCCAAGCAATCAGACCATGTATATCAAGAAAAATCAGACCACTCTAGCAAATAAATCAATCAAGCACAAAAGAAAGCGGCCTAGCTATGAGATTAACCTGGTATAGCACCCAGGGTCGAACACAAGGAGCACGGGTTGGCCAGAGGCCTACGAAGCAGTAAAAATAAAATAAAAGAAAAGAAAAGTATTTTTTAGTGGTTTTTAATAATTTTTATATTTTTTTGGATTTTTGATATAATGAGAAAATAAAAGAAAGCAAATAAAAGCACACTTGAGCAATTTATTTAAAACACCAAAAATCAAGCAAAAATTCAAGAAAAATTGTTTTTATGTTTTTAGGTTTTTAAGTGTTTTTGGTGATTTTTTTGGGATTTTTATAAGGTGTATTTTATTTTCTAAAAATCAAACAGTGCTAAAAAGGCAAGGTACTGTCCAGCCAGACCCAAAATCCAAAAATAAAATATTTAAGGATCTCAAAGGGAGCTGGAGGTAATTTTCCTGTATACTAGAGAAAACAAGGAAAATTTGGGCACCAAAATTATTGTTTTTGGATTTTTAGATTATTTACTATAATTTGTATGAGTTTTTAGATGTTTTTCGATTTTTAGGTTTTTTGCTCAATGAAAAATAGCCAAAATTGGCTAGAAATTCAAACAACACAAAAGAAAAAGAACCTAATTTTTTTAGAATTTTTTGAGGTTTTTTTATATTTTTTTGGGATTTTTAAACCTAGACAGTAGCTAAAATAGATGTTTTTGAATTTTTAAAAATAACAAACAAAATCAAAAATGTCCTCAAAAATTCTCAAAATTCCTACAGCATGGCAGGAGCCATGTGTCAAATTTTCATCGAATTTGGAGGTGGTTTGATATTTTATTCAAAAATCAAAAGGGGGCACTGTGCACAGGGACTTAAGTGCAAATACCCGAAGATCTGGGGGTCCAGGTGCAATTTTCCCAGCAAGTCACGCGCGTGGCGCGTGCCTGGGGAACTCAGGGACCTTCTGGTAATAAAAACCAAGTCCTAGGACCTTTTGGTAACTCGTACCAAAAAGTCCAGGGACGGTTATGCAATTAACCCACTAAAAGGCGCACATGCGGAATAAAAACACTCACAGGGGCATATATGCAATTACCAAAAAGTTTCTATTCAATCATTAACCTCCAGAACTACAGGATAAGAGTTGCAAATAACCCAGACAAAGCACGTGACGAAGCACGTGGCTCACATACACAGGGCATAAGTGCAAATAAAAACAAGCACGAGGTCCAATGTGCAATTTACCCTACGTAAATAAAATGCATAAAATATTTACAGGACTGACACGTAAAACAGAAACTAAAAGGGGGCCTAAGGTAATTTACCCCTTATTACGTCGACGGCTGGATGTGCGCCACGTAGATGATCGGACGGTCCTAGTGAGTGGCGCCTCCCTCTCCTTCGCACATGGGCCGATCGACGGTGTAGGGCGAGGCACGTGGAGGATCTAACGGCTGGCAGTGCTGGTGCCTCTCTCTCTGCGCTAACGGTCCAGATCTACCCTCGACAGGATCTGACGGTGGCTGCTCCTTGATGAATGGACGGCGATGATTGGAACTGGAGCTCTGAGGACGATCGGACGGTGGTGGAGGATACTGGAAGAACACTCAGCCGGCGAGCTTCGCCGGCCTCGTGCGCGTACTGTGGTCCTCCTCAGCTGCCTCCAAGGATCGGAGAAGATCGGCGATGTCGTCCCGCAACTGGTGGTGGCCTCCGATGGCCCAGCCGAGCCCTGGAAGGGCTCCGGCGAGCGCGGCGGCGATGAGCTCCTGGCCTGGATGTGAGGGGGCCTCAGATGGCCTCCTCTTGACCTGCAAAACAGCCCAAGAGCTTCGCGGGTCGAGGGCAAAGTGCCTCGACCCGAAGAAGCGGCGTGAGGGTGAACTGTGGGTCGGAACGAGCGAGCTCCGGCGAGCGGAGGACGGTGGAGCTCGAACCCCAGCTCCTGTGCGAGCTGGGTTGAGTGAAGGGGCGGAGAAGGTGCGTCGAGGGATGGCGGAGGTGACTGAGTGTTCCGATGATCGAGAAGATGTACGATATAGCCGGAATCAAAGGAATACGTCGGAGCTACGAATTGGGGGTAACCAAAAATTAAACGAAATGAGAAGACTAGAAGGTTACCTGGGTGGCGTGGAAGACTGTGCTGGAGCTAAGGTGGCTCCTGGTCGTCGCCTCGAAGGTTGTCACTGCCTGAGGCTCGAGCTCCTGCACGGGGCGGAGCACGGCGGTGCAACGTCGCCGGATCAATGGTCCGGGCACCCCCTCCTCACTGCGACAAAGGCAACCGCGAGCTGTCACCTCGGGGATTGCAATGGAGGTCACGGGAATGAGAGTGGCGAGCCAAAGATGGAAATGAAGTGCGGCGGAGCTCAGGTTATATACCACTAGGGGTCCGGCTAGATGGGAGTCGGGTGTGAAGCTCGGAGCGCGGATCCCCATGCAAACCTCCGGGCGTGGATCAGGGAAGATCAGGCTCGGATTAGCGCCCGGGGTTAGCGGATTCGGGAGTCGGATCAAGCGGGTACAAATTCGAGAAGTCGGGTCCAAAAGCAGATCCGCAATCCTATGGTCCAAGGGGGGGGAGTTGACCGGGGGGTCAACATCCCCCGTGGACCAATCGGAGAAGGCCACGTCATAAATGTTTTAAAAATTCAAAATAAAATAGGAAATGGCCGATTTATTAAAAACTCAAAACATGAAATATTTTTGTTTTAATTTTTTCTATTTTTTTGGTGATTTTTAATTAATTTTTGGAAATAAAAATAAGGTATTCACATAGTATAGCTATACATAAGTATATATACAATATAGGGTTTTTGATTTTGATTTTTAATTAGTTATTTTTATACATTTTTATTCCTCTTTTATATTTTATTTATTTATAGGATAAAATGAGGAATAAAAAGATATTATTATTTTATTTTTATTATTTATATATATAGGTAAAATAAATAGATATGTACATCTATATACATGGCATATGTACAATATATTTTTGTGTTTTTAATTTTTGTTATTTTTATTTGATTTTTGTTTTAATTCTTTTTATTTATTTTATTTACAATATATAGCATAGAATATTTACAAAAAGTTCTGAAAATAATTTTATTTATTTATAAGGTTAAATAAATAAAGAAGGTGGTCTATGTACATGGTGAAAGGTTATTTTTGAATTTTTGATTTTTAAATTTTTATTTGGTTTTTAATAGTTTCTAAATATATACAAAATATGTACAAGCATATTTTTGGGTGAGGAAAATATAATTTTATTTATTTACATAAATATTTACACATGAGCCCCTATCTCCCTCTACTTTGGCTTTTATGCGGTCAGGCCCATGCTGAGCCCTCCCTTGGGTTAGGTTGCTCAATATTTATTCTAAATATTTCCCTCTTTTTCTTTTTCATCTTTATTCTTTTATTTTTGCACAAAAACATGCTAATTATAAGTATTTACAAACATGCATGCTTTTGCTAATTATTCCTATTTACACATATCTACATGCATTTGCATAGGTTTTTGTAGCTAAAATATAAGAATAAAGAGTGATGAATGGGTATTCATCAATGGCTGCCACCTCAAAGGAAAGTACTTGAGGACGCTGCTATCTGCCACAACGTTGGATGGTTGCAATTCTTTGTTCCCAATCGCATATGTTGTTGTGGAAAGTGAAACAAATGTGACATGGAATTGGTTTATGTCACATTTGAATAATGCTATTGAGTCTGATAATGGTGTTGGATTGACCTTCATATCCGACGCACAGAAGGGGTTAGAATTGGCCGTGAAGACAATATTCCCACAAGCTGAGCACAGAACTTGTATGCGTCATCTCTATAAGAACTTCAAGAGGAAGTTCCCTGGAGAAGAATTGGAAGTAATGGTCTGGTCAGCAGCAAGAGCCTTTGAAGTTAAGCACTTTAATCATTGGATGGGTGAAATTCAGAAGGTTAGTAAGGCTGCATTTGATTACCTAGCAAATATGAAGGAAAAATGGAGCCGCCATCAGTTCAAAGACCACGCAAAGTGCCACTATCTGGCGAATAATCTTAGTGAGTCATTCAATGCGTGGATATCACCAGCCAGAAACCTACCTATATGTGAACTTATTGACTGGATCAGGCAGAAATTCATGACCACAATGAAGGAACGACATCGGAGATCGAAGGCTTGGAATGACAATGTGGTACCATCGGCGTTGTCATACATTAGAGGTCTCACCAGAGACCTTAAAGGTTACATTGTTAGAAGGGCTGACGATAGCCATGTCGAGGTGGAATCTCCTTTAGGGAGATATGTATTGGATCTTAGGGTTCGTGAATGCTCCTGCAGGAGATGGCAAATTTGTGGCCTTCCTTGCACACATGCCGCAGCAGCACTATCGAGCATAAGAGGAGTGCGGTGGGAGAATTACGTCGATGATTTCTACAAGGTTGTTCGTTATCGAAAAGCCTATTGCAGTGGTTACATTTCCCCAATGCCCGACAAGAGCAAGTGGCTACAAGTCAACTTGCCCTTCAAGGTGAAACCACCTCGTACAACACGACCTTCAGGAAGACCGCGAAAGAACCGCATTAAGCCGAGGGATGAGAATGAAAGCAAAAGCAAGCATAAATGCAGTAGGTGTGGCAAATTTGGCCACCAAGCCCGTACTTGCAAGGAGCCAATCAATGCTCCAAGAGGAACACCACGAGGAACACCACAAGGAATGTCTGTATGCCCCTCAACACAAGCATCTTCTAGTGCGCAAGATGCAATGGCCAATTGAAGGTATCTACTAATGATGAACTGTAAATTAGTTTTATTAATTACTTAGTATTACATGCAACTGAAACTCGTCTTTTTTAAGCGGCATTGTACTAAGGTCAGGGACATCTTCTACGAGGGGGAGAGCAGTAGGAAGCTCCACAGGACGGGGACGTGGACGCAAGAGAACACGAGAAGCTGAGGCCTTCCCAGATGGACCTTCTTGCTCGATGAATAACACAAAGGTACAATGCATACTCTTCTACCCAAGTATATTGAACAATGCAGTTTTTGAATGTTTTGTTCTTGTAGGAAACGCGTTGATAGATGCACTTGGAGCGATGGAAAAAGGAGAATTTTGTCCAGTGACTTTTTTTGATCATTTTTTTGTGATCTTCCAAGATGAATCAAGGTGGCAAAGTAGTTTTTTGCTTTCGCCTATAAGAACATTAATACAAGAGGACAATGCTTGCTAGTTTTTATATGTATATGAACTGTTGTGATCTCGCGGGAGGTCAGATGTAATGGTGATGTGGTTTTTTGTGTGCACCTGTTTGATCAATACGTTCATGTTGGTTTTAATCTGTTCATGATCTGTCAGATGTAATGGTGACATTGGTTTATAATGGTCAGTGTGCATTTGTCGAAGCTCTATGTTCTTGATGATTTACGTTCCTGCATGGGTATCCATCATGGTGCCAACACTGTGGTTTAAGATAACTTTCCTCTTCATTTCAAACTTATGTGAATAAGTAGCGTGACAATTACAATCAAACAAAGGAAAATTGCTTTGAGGCATAACAAAATTTCTCTCACGTTACATAATACATCACTAAATTTCTCCTTTGCATCTGCATAATTCTTATGCAAATGGATTGTGCCTGTATTATCCTCACGACCTTCTATTTCCCTTCTTTCCGATGCACGTCGACCTGACGGTTGATCCAACCACTGAAAGAAATCGCACGTTTTGAAGCGACATATGAAGAACCTCGCTCCTTTGCTCCACGGCTTCCCTGAGATCTTCATCGTCGGCTCTGCATCGCAATGGCAATGCGAACTGGATGATGATTGACTTGAACGTATTTTCTGGGGTGAAAGAAATCTAAGAGCTTTCTTAAAAAACCACAGCAATGGTGCTCCTCCCAATCTTATTATATAGGAATCCATGCAAGGGGACATCACCAACGGTCTTATTTCTAGCCGTTGAGGAAGGCACCAAAGATGGGGGCATTTTAGTCCAAACAAACGGCCGTTATCTCAAAACTCACTGCAAGTAACACGGGATCATCCCGTGTAAGAGTTAACAATTACTCAGGGTTCGTGGAGTAAATCGCGATTACTCAGGGTTATGATTGAGATTGAGGAATTACTCAGGGTTATGGGTGTAATTATCCCTTTTAAAAACAATCTAAAGGTTGTATTTTTTACGTAACAACCCCCAAAGTCGATCATATTATATTCCTATAATATATTATAAATTATAATTATTTTTTATGCTTAACCCCCTAAAAAGATAAGCATCAATTTGAATACCTTGCTATTTCTATTAAGCAAATTTATAATAATTTCTATGCACTGATGAAAAGGTCGTTGGTCTCTATCCATTTATATCTCTCCAATAACTTTTATTATTGACTTATAATTACATGCATGGAAGGTCATATCGATTTCGATATCGTTTCGATATCGTATCGATATGATATTTCGACGATATTTCGGCGACATATCGTCGAAATATCACACATATCGACGCACTTTTGTGAAGGAAATGCCTGAAAAGGAGGATATATCGTCATATCGGTACCCATATCGGTCCCATCTCGATATCGAAATATAGACGATATATGGTAGGTCTATATTTTTATCATTTTGAACATGTCGCTTATTTGATGGAAGTTGTGTTACCTTCTCTTGGCATAATAAGATGCCTCGGGGTTATTAACATGATGTATACATAATTAACTAAGTCCTAGTACTTTTTTTAATATTACATTTATTGTTATTTTTCTATTAATATTGACTTTTGATACAGATAAGTGATTTAAGATTGTGTGAATGCACAAACTTTAAAATAACCGTTGATACATGGACTGTCGGTAATGATATAACGACATATATGATAATTGATCACAAATTTTAAGTATAAAAAAATCATATTTCTTTGCTAAAAAAACATATTTCTTGAGCCTAGCTCAATAGTCCTGGAATACTCATATCCAAATCAAACAACCCCTTCCATCGATGAGCCTAAAAAAGAGAAGTCTAGAATACAATATTTGTGCTTGGGAAAAAATTCAAGCCACTCCTCCTCCCTTACAAGAGACAAATAAGATCATCGCATAAATCGAGGAAATCAATAGGCATGCCAAATAGAACTAGTGTTGAGTTCTTTACATCCTTGTCGCTCGCCCTGAAAGGAGATTTTCTTGATATGTTGCACTATTTACACAGTTAAGAGACAGCTAATTAAAATGTTTTCTGAAGAAACATTCTTCGAATCTCACTTAGTGGAATCTTGGTGAATTCCCGATATATTATTTAGAATTTTTGTTTATCCCAAAAATCTTAAATTAAGTAGTTGACAGTCATTGATAAATAAATTTTCTTAGAAATTAATGGAAGGTCAGTGTGCTTGTGATGATAGCCCAGGTCATTTTATTAAACCCTAGTTTTACCCACCTCACTTTCCACTTACTTTCTACCTACAAACTCCCAAAGTATATCCTTGAAAATTTTGAATAAAATAAGGAGAAATTTTCTTTGGAATGGAAATACAAATTCTAAGAACAAACATTTAGTTTCATGGAACAAGATTTGTCGTCCAAATGATAGAATGTTGAGAGTGTTAACAACTCCATGCTATTAAAAAAACATGGTAGCCACAGCCATGGAATAAAAGACATGACTTTGAATTGTCAAAGTTATCTTCGTGCAATCACTTTTCTTTTTCTCGATTTTCCTTTCAAAGGACACTGGTCCCTCTCTTCCTCGTGATTAAAAAACAGAAAGAATAAATGTAGAAGAATAATATAATATGGTACCCCTAATAATAATGGTTGCGTGGAATGTGAGCTATAGTACTACACATGGAGGAGTGGCAGTTGGTGTTCCCTTGTGCTCCCTCCTCCATGGACATCCCTTGTCCAAGTGGACTCTCTTGATATAGTACTTCTATTCAAGATCTAAAAAAACAGATCGGATTGAACGTTCAGATCGATTGGAACAGAAATCGGTCTCGACTCAGTGGGTTTCGGTCGGTTTTATGTAATTAATTTAAAAAAAGAAAATAAAAAATCAGGTCTGACCTGAGTCGACCTAGGTGGTTGGATCGTGTTGATCTGGATTGACCCAATTTGATGGTTTGGTAAAAATTTTAAAAAATTATTAAGATTTAAATAATGAAATAATAAACTTTTTATCACTCGTGCCCTTCTTAACTTCTACAATATCAATTATACCCCTCTCTTTTTTGAAATATAAGTTGTTCCACTACTTTCTTAGAGTAATGTTCTAGAAGCAACTATAAATAAATGGTACAATATTATATTCATACATAATGCTAGAAAATGTGACTAACTTTTGTAGAATTTTACTCGAAATAGACAATCGTGTTATTCTATTGAAAGATTTTATATTTTAAATGATTATTTCATTGATATATAAATACATACTTACATATATGTATCCAGTTCAAAAAACTGATTCCACCAGTCGGACCAGTAAATTATGTTCGATCCAATTTTTTCTGAGTCAATAGGAATGAAGATGTCATGCTGACAACATCATCAGTCCAACCGATTTGGACCGACGATCCGTCCTGATTAGACCAAACCTAAGACTGATTGGTCCAACATCCAATCCGATTTTTAAAAACTTTTCTACTATATATATTATTTATTTATGGCATGTGATCAAATAGTTTGGGAAGTTGGGGATGTTTAAGTTTCTATATATTATATCAAATTGGTGGAACAAATATAGCATATTTGGTTATTTGAAAGAATGGGTTTTTCTTTGCTTGATTCAATCAGGTAGAAGCTTGATCCCATAAAACTTTTGTTCATCATAAAACTATGGATAAGTTTTCCTTCGTATGAGAACTTATTATAATTTGAATATTAAATGATCCTTAAGAAAAGTCAACTTAATTGATTTACAATCCAAAATTTGTTCAAAGGCTACTATGCCGATTCTCTCTTTAGTCGATTGATGAGATTCTCATGATTATCCTGCGCGAAATTTTTCTGATGGATGAACAAAGTTCCACTTGAATTATAATCAGGAAGAGATGCATAGCTAAAGAAGCTCCCAGATGGTCGACTTTGTCTATGTCTCTCTCAGATGGTCGACTTTGTGTATGTCTCTCTTAGAGATTGATTTGTTTAGCGTTTGATTTTGGATTTCTCTACTTTAAAATTTCTCTATAAATCTGCGGTTAATTGAGAGAAAATATGTGCTTTGTTTCCTCGTGCTCGACCACGATTTGCAAGGATAAATGTCACCCACCGTGTGGAACAGCAGAGAGGATCCTCTGCTGTGGTATTGTGCATGTTGTGGTCGTGTGAGCCGTTCGATAGTGATCGAGCGGTTCACACGATTTTGCATAGTATGGGCCCATAAAAAGTGCAAAATCGTGCGAATCGCTCGATCAACATCGAGCGACGCACACACCTACAGCAGACTCTGCTGCCCTCCGGCCTGCAGCAGACGATCCGTCTCCAAGAGAGGGAGGGTAGCACATTTACAGAGCTATGCTGCGATTTTTACAGAGCTATGCTCTCTGATGAAATAAATTGCATGTAATGTTATGGCTAGTAGCTGAAAGCCACTTTTTTCTGGAATATAGAAAATCGATTGCCTCGAGAAAAAAAGTTGGAATGGCACACAAACCTATAGGTCAAAAGATCATGGAGTCTCAGCTGGCTGAAGATGGCAAAGACTCCAATGATGCCATTGTTAGTGCTCGGAGACTTTTGGATAAAAACTTCAAACATAAAAAGATTGCAGTGATCATCATAAATATGCATGATGAAAGGTGAAAGCGAGATGCGAAGAAGAAGAAGAAGAAGGAAAAGAGACATGTGATTCTGTATGCCATGGAGACCTCTCTTGGGTGCTTTTCACGTCCAAACAAAGCCATCCCCACCTTGCTTTTGCTTTGCTGCTTCCAATTCCAGTCGCGGCGAAGGCGAAGAAGACGGTGGGCGGAGCGAATTCGGATTTTTCCTCTCGCCCGTGCTCCATAGTGGAATTTCTTCCCACCAGTATAATCCTTCACTCGACATATGATGTGAATGGATCTTTTGAAACAACATCCTATAAGCTCGATGCTAGGCTGTCCAACATTTATGGATATGGTTATTTACATATCCTTTAAGACATTTGAGATTGCATGAAAACACCTGTGATTATTGTATCATGATCCTTTTTAACTTATTCGAACTCTACCCATGCATGTTAACTTCCATTCATAATTTCATATCACGGCTTAAACTACTAAAAGTGCTATGTATTTTACCTGGTGTGTCAAATTTACGAATGTCGATATTTCATAGGGATTTTATCACTTGTGTGCACTGTGGATGGACGGTAACTAACCCGAGGGGCACAAGTGATAAAATAACAAGAAGTGAGGGGAACAACTGATATTACCAAAAAGATAGGGGCATAACTGATATTGCGATATCTCGGAGGGGCATAAGTTATAAAATCCCTATTTCATACATCACTTGTCCTTCTTTTTCTTTCTCCTCTGAGCACCCACCTCCACCATGCAATCCATCCACACCATGAGCTCCATATCCGACCCTCTCTCCATTGCGCTCGATCTCCTCTGTTTAACTCCCTCTTATATGCGGCCCTCGCCACTCAACTCTAACTTCTTGTGGCTCTATGCACCTCAAGCAACCCCTTAAGTTGCCCCCACACACCCCTCTCCATCTCGTCGTGAGCTCCTTGAATACTCCCCCTCTACCGCAATCTTCATCCTGGCAAGCTTGAACTCGCACTACAACAGAATAATGTTATAGCAACGAATGAATTAGTGATTTATCGCTATATCTTGCGGTGTTAAATTTATAACAATTAATAATACTTGTTGCAAGATTATTTTTATCTTTGAAAATTACAATGAATGACGTAGATATTGCTATATTACTAACAAATCATGTAATAACTATTATCCATTAACTTTCTCACAAAAATCTTTTGATTGATGTTAAATTAAAAAGTTTAGTACGAATATTAACAATATAAAAAGTCAACGAATGATTTTTGTTATATATGACATTTGTAATGAAGTAAAATAATAAAAGATAATCTTACAATGAGTAATATTTCATGTTGTAAAGTTAACATTAAAAGATATAATAATGAATAGTAAATTATTTGTCACCATAAAATTATTTTGTTGTTATGTCACTCCTCCCCCACGTGCAAATGTCCACGATATTTGGAGCATATATATATATATATATAGAGAGAGAGAGAGAGAGAGAGCTTATCTGGAGAGACATGTGCCCATTTGATTAATTTCCAAATTTAGCGCTAAGAATGAGTTTCTATAACCACCCACTGCATGTTACTCGCAATTTAATTCCCTTTTTGAGCTACAATTGTGTATTCATTAATTGTCGTATTGTTTTAAAAAAATCATGAGAAACTCCTCCTTCCTCCGGTGACAATCAAAATACGCTTCACGTTGAGTTACTGAAATAAAAACAAAGTTACTTTTCGTATTTTTTTATACAAAGTTATTGATGCATTGCGAGCATTACTGAAATAAATACAATGTTACTTTTCATGTATGGGTTTTATTCGTAAAAAATTACTGATAACGTTTGTATAAGTTACTTGCTATTTGTTGGGTGTTACTTGTCTTTCAATCATTCTTACTAAAAACACTTATACAAAGTTACTAATGTCAATACATCAATTACTGATTACAAATGTCCACATTACTGAACTCATTGCAATTATTACTGAAGTTGTAGTAACTATTGTCCATACAATAATTACTAAATAGATAAATCAGTAATGCCCATACAACAATTATTAATTACAAATGTTCATATTACTGAACTCATTCTGATTGTTACTG
Organism: Ottelia alismoides; assembly: GCA_037367405.1. Lineage (NCBI taxonomy): Eukaryota > Viridiplantae > Streptophyta > Magnoliopsida > Alismatales > Hydrocharitaceae > Ottelia > Ottelia alismoides. The sequence continues at coordinate 132,668 of JAZKJV010001236.1, forward strand.
AAGATATAGCTACTTAGTACAATGTTATTTTTCATGTATGTTTTTTATTCGTAAAAAATTACTGATAACGTTTGTATAAGTTACTTGCTATTTGTTGGGTGTTACTTGTCTTTCAATCATTCTTACTAATAGCACTTATACAAAGTTACTAATGTCAATACATCAATTGCTGATTACAAATGTCCACATTACTGAACTCAATGCAATTATTACTGAAGTTGTAGTAACTATTGTCCATACAATAATTATTGAATAGATAAATTACTAATGTCCATACAACAATTACCAATTACAAATGTTCACATTACTGAACTCATTCTGATTATTAATGAAGATATGGTTACTTAGTACTTCTGAATAATTGCTAGATAATTGAGTTGGATTATTACTGAAGTTATACGCACAATTACTGAATATTCATGTCTATGTTACTGACTCATTGTTATTACTTACTGAAATTATAGTTACACATCAATTATTTATTTGGTAAATGCATTTGTTAATTACCACTTTTATTAGTTACAGAATTATTTGTTCTTAATATTATTGTCAAATATGTTCTTCTCACTTCTTTAGTCAATAAGTATGCAACGATCACCAACACTTCTTATTTTTTTTCCTCCATGAAACATAAGTATCCGGACATCTGGTATACCTGAAATAATAAATTGTCAATAGCATTTGTAAAATGAATCAGTAACTATGTAAGAGAAATATATATACATGAAAAGTAAGAATTACGTCAGTAACATATTATGTTAGAAGATGATACATTTATTTCAGTAATATCTATATATATTTCAGTAAGAATAAATTCATACACAAGTAACATCTAATGAATTGTCAATAATGTCCCTAATATGAACCATTAATCATGAAAGACAAATATATGTCCATGAAAAGTTAGAATTATATTTATAAAAGTAACTCGATGCAAAGCATAAGTAATTTGATGAGTTACTCTAGTAACTTTTGATACAATATCAGTATCCTTAAGATTTTTTTAAACGTTCTCATATTAAATCTTAGTATCCAAACGCAAATCATTGATCATCGTTCCTTCTGAGATTTCATGATACAAACCCAATCGCAAGTCATCCATCTCAATTGAAATTGAAACAGAAAGAGAAATCATACATCGTAATTCATCTTTGCAAATCTCACTTTCTCATGATCCAGAAACATAACAAAAAACCAAAATCCGGTCTATAATCAGTCAGATTCAAATCAAAATGTCCAAAAAAATTAATTCTTTCTACATACTATCATATTCAAATCAAAATACGAAAAAAAATCTAATCGAAATACAATACCTTGCATTGGACAAAAATGATCGTCTCTCTTTCCACGATTGATCGCCTCACTTTGCAAATCGCTAGATCAAAAAATGCCAGATCAATCGCCTCTCGTTGATCTCTCAACACACGTTTCCATAAACTTATACTAATTTTAGAATTGCTTAATATTTCCAATTAACTTTCTTTCCATTTTGGTTACGGTTCCTATTTTTTAGGGATTGAGAGATATAGATCTTACGGTTGGAATTAGAGGCTCATCTCGTACCAAAAGGGCACAGGGCTCTCTGGATAAAAATCCTATAGAGGGCTTATCCAGAGAGCCATGTGCCCATTTGAGTTGCGGTGAGCAACAAACGTGGGCTCGCTACGTGTATTTTTATTTGAATGGTTGCCTATTTTGAAGGAGCAAGGTTTTGGAAGGATTTAATACATTTGAGCCTTTTATATTTCCAATTATATCGAGTACGTAAAAAAAGAAAGACGGTTTTAGAAAGATACATTCAAATCATTAATTTCGTACCGAAGAAATAATCATTGTACATTTTATCAGTAATGTACATAATGTACTCAAGTAATTATATGTTGCGAGATCAGTAATACTGAAACAATTGTCAGTATTTTATACCTGTAATATCACATTATACAGAGATCAGTAATTCATTCATGTTACTCAAGTAATACATATTCAGTTCTCAAGTAATTATTGTTTTGAGATCAGTAATTAAGTATGTAAATTACTAGTGTCTATACATTAAGTAGTGATTACAAATGTCCATTTTACTGAAGTCATTTTGATTGTTACTAATGTTATAGTTGCTTAATACTTTGAGTCTTATTGAAGCACCTCTTATTTACTTATATAACCTTTTTAATTACTATAATGTATCGAGTGTTACTGATAGCAATACATAAGTTACCGGTCACGTGGTTTTTTATATTTATTCCAACCTACTTATTCCATTATCCTTTTTTACCTACAATTTATTACATGTTATTGATGCTTCTATATATCTTACTTGTTTTATTCTTTGTTTTGAATTACTATCGAAATCGCACCTTCTTTACTTATGTAGCCCATTTAATTACTTGTAATACGTCAAGTGTTACTGAAAGCCACACATAAATTACTTAATTATTGTTATATGATGAACATCCAAATTTCAATTGTTGTCTTATAGTCCATTTAGATGATGTTGTTTTGCTCTCGCTCGTCGACATGACAGCAACTTCTTCAAGACACCAAATTGTTGCATTGTTCTGCAAGAAATAGTAAGTTAATTGGCCATTTAAAAATATTAAAATATCAAGAAATTGGAAAAGAATACACATTACTTACAAATTTTCAGTAACGTTTCAGGAAGATACTTGCTTCAGTACTATTTTATATCAGTGAATAGTAAGAATAGTAAAAAGAAAAGTAACTCAGCAATATACTCACTTCAATAAGAATCATTCAATGACAAAAACTTGTAATAAATTGTTAGTAACATTTGTTATATGACAAGTAACTTGTAATGAATTATATTTATAATAGTAATTCAATGTGAAGCATAAGCAATTTGATGAGCTACTTAAGTAACTTACTGAATTGAGATCAATAAGATAAACTTCTGAATTCATATAAGTAAGAATTCACTATTTTGAAAGTAAGTAGATTCATTTTTGCTCAAAAAAACAGTAACTTTTATTTCTATATCAGTAACTAATAGCAAAGGACAAGTAAATATTTAAACTACTCAGGTAATTTGTAGAATTTTCATCAGTAATAATGACTATAAGGGCAGTAACTCAGTATATCTTCAAAGTAACACACGAAAAAGTAACAATTCTGTTAGCATTAGTAACATAAAATATCTTATAAGTAAATTAAGTAAATACATCAGTAACTTAGTATATTTTCAAATTAACACATGAAAAATAACAAATGTGTTTACTGTAACTTTTTATTATATGAAAATAAAATACATTCAATAAAAAATCAATTATTACTACAGATCATGTATCAAAATAAATAAAAATTGATATTATGAACATCACTTTCTCATATTTCAATCATACTTCTCGAAAAAATATTACTTACGATAAAAAATATGAAATTTCATAAATGATCAAATCATGAAATCATGAAACAATGAAATAGAACAAAAATATCATTAAGACAACGAAATTATGATAGAAATAAGCGATCAAATCATGAAACGAATCACATACCTCTCTTCTTGCGTTGAAACGAAAAAAGTACCTTGCGTTGGAATGAATCAATAGTTTTAGCAATCATATACGTGTGCCTTGCGCTTTCCAAAAAAGTAACACTATTTTTAGAAAAGTTTTAATTTCCGATTTTGTTTTATTTCCATACGAAAATTAGTTCCCATTTTTTTGGGATTGAATCTTGTAGATGGACGGCTACAATTGGGTGCTCAAAAAAATCCAAATGGACACAGGGCTCTCTGGATAAATTCCCTATATATATATATATAGAGAGAGAGAGAGAGAGAGTATCTTAGAGAAAGAGTAATGATATCTACCGTACAATGTTTTTTTATTATGTGTAATAATATAGTTAGAGTATCTCGAGGATAGTTCAAGATGGTAAATTTATGGTAGGAAAAAAGGTGAGATAAAAGGAAGTTTACAAGGGTTGTGGTGTAGTTACAATGATCAGTCCTCTTACTGATCCCACATCTCAAATACCTTCATGTCTATTTCGCCGTCTGACAATACACGTAAGTTGTGATCCATCAATTAAGCTAAATCGGATTAAATCTTTTTTTTCATTCCAAATCCATATTTACAAGAGCCCAGTGTTGCAATAGTTGGCCAACTAGACCAACTATTCAGTCCGACTATGAGGTGTGAGGGATCCCCATTTGAACAACCTTTAGTCGGCCTAACCGAATAATTGGTCCGATTATTTGATCGACTGGTAGTTAACTATTGAAAAAAAATTATTTTTTTATTCTCAATGTCAAAGCTATGTATATGTATGTTGTTAATGAATAATTTTATCTCGGATTCTTATTGACTGGTGATAATATATGTATAAATATATAAGAATATATGTATTAAAAATCATTTTTAAATTAAAATTAATTAAATAATAGAAAATCAAATAATTCCGTATAGTCGTCAGAATACCAATTATTCTCTATTCAGTGATCCCTCTGACTAAATACCGAATAGTTTGCAATTATCCTCTTTCCTACCTTCTAAGCACGTGATTTCACCCATCTAGTAACACTGGCATATAATTATGGTTATTTGAGCAACTAATTCTCGAAAAATGGCAGCATACACAACGAAGGATCCAGATAGGAGTTGAGAAGCACATGCATCGATCCCTTAAGATGGAAGCTAACATAACCACCAGACAGTTTATGTGGGTTGACAATTAACAACCTTTCATTTGTTGTAAACACATCACTCTGTCTATATCCATGTTGTCATGGAAACAAAACTAGTTGTATCTAATGACATCGCAGCTGGTGTCTCAAAATGTATAGAGAGCTGAAAGTCGGGAATTTACACATACTGATTCGTCTGAGCGTTCGCGAACTAACTCACAAGCACCAATCCTATCGCAACATAACAGACATACAAAGATAAACACCATATAGCCCTTCTGCTTCAAAATCCATGTAGAACTTCTCTCCAATTCTTCACACCATTGATCGACTCGAACAAATACTCTGCGGGAAAATGATATGCATTTGGTGAAAATGATGTTAATCATATTATGCAGTAAGTAACAGATGGTGTGATCCTTTCTATCATATATATCATCAGCCCTATGAACACTACTACGGTAATCAGCATCGCATTGTATCGCCCAATGTATTGTTATACTTGTACATGATCTACACAGCAAAGGAGAAGTGCCAGTGGTTTTTAAACGGATGATATTTCAGAACACTCCCTTTGTAATAATTCCAGGTATTTAAAGAATATTTAAAGCGAGCAGGAAAGAGTACCATGTAAATATCTTAGATTTTGATTTCTTCAAGAAAAGAAACCATGTTGAAGTTGGGCGTGACGTCTCCCCAAGTGAAGAGCTGTAGCCATCCACAAGATACATAGCTGAAGACCATAAAGGAGCACTTGTCAAAACAGATAGCTCATGCTGCACCAACTGAACCTAATAAGATACTTGCAAGAGCTTATCCCATAGCTTATGTCATACAAGATTTTCGGCAACGGACAGATAACTTTGTTACAGAATTATCAAAATTTATTTACTTGTTACAGAATTGCCAAATTATTTACAAATCCGTGCCAGCGCTTCCATCTTTATGAAAGAATCGATTCATCTTTGGCACAAAGGTAATAAATAAACCTTCTAATAAGAGTAAAAATGCTGAATGTGTGCATGTGCATGTACATATCTAGGTGGGTGTGTGGTGGTGGGAGGGTGTCAGGCCGGGGGGGGGGGGGGGGGGTATGTGTATCTGGGTGATTGTGTGTGTGTGCGCGCGCGCGCACGCGGGTGCATTTTTCTTTGTGCACATATGTCAGTGTGTGGGTGCGCATGTAGGGCTGTAAGATAATTCTCGAGTTCGATATTCGCTCAGGTTCGGCTCGCTAAAAGTTCGATTCAGATTCGGTTCGGAAATAAACGAACCGAACCTGAACACAAGTTTAGGCTCGATTAAATAAACGAGCCAAACCTAAAAATCATAGGTTCGCTCAGGTTCGATTCGTTAAAAGCTCGATAAACATAGACATATACATATTTACAAATCCATATCCGTAGAAGTGAACCTTATTTTGAGATAAGTCAATTTTGTCCTAGGATAAGTGAATTTTATCTAGAGATAACTAGATATTTATGGGATAAGTAGGTTTTATCTCGGTATAAACTATCCAAAAATAAATAGTCACATCGTGTTTACAACATCCATCATCTATGTGTCTAGTACTTTTCCCTTCTTTATCTTCAAATCAACAGAACAAGTATAAATCTTATTGAATATCTCCATATTATTCTTATTCCTTATCCCCATCGGAACAGATGTAAAAATATATTAAAATTATACTTTTTCAAAGAGATGAATCCATATTAATCTATTTTTTTCAAAATATGAAGATGAGTTAGATAAAGAAAAAAACTAAATGAATATTTATTCTAATTGTAAACACACACACACACATATATATATATATATTTCCATTTCTCTTCTTTTCACTCCATCTGAATTCTTAAGTTCGATATTCGCTTAGGTTCGATTCGTTTAAAAAGAGGTTCGATTCGGATTCGATTCGAAAATAAACGAACCGAACCTGAACACAAGTTTAGGCTCGATTAAATAAACGAACCGAACCTAAAAAATATAGGTTCGCTCAGGTTCGGTCCGTTTACACCCCTATGTGCATGCATGTATAGAAACGAGCGAGTTGCACTATACTGTTCACTTATTCCTTCCTCCTCCCTATTCTCTACCTTATGTAACGCACTAGGTCTGCCGTTGTATATTAATAACCCACCCCCCCCCCCCACCCACCAACACACACAAACAATCAACTTGGTTTGGAAGTACTCGAGGCCTCGACTATGTGATCCAGCAGGGCCCAGTTGTGTGCGAGCATCCTCCATGCACCCCCTCAAGCTTTTCATGCCACGACTGCACTGAGCTTCCCAAACGCCACCATGTGCCTGTCCACCCTACCCAGTCACTTCAAGGTGGTGGTTCGAAATCCAAGCAGCCGCTCAAGCTCTCAAACCCCAAGCCCGGCCTGCTTTTCCCTCACCCAAACCTTGAACCCATGCGAATGCTAATATTGACCACCTAGGATTGCTGTCCCAGGTTACATTTTTTCCCAATATACACAATATATATATATAATAACAGCTTTAGATGTCCATTAATATTGCAATATATATATTTAAATTCGTAAGGAAGTTCTATTTCAAAGCAGATTGTTGTCAAGGAGGATCTTGAAACATCAACCAAATTGACATCCATTTCGAGACCAACAATGGTATATGTTAGAGTAAGCAATACTCTGATGTGTTATTCCATAGAGCCCTCGGGTCTCTTATATAGAGAGAAAACCCTTGGGTAAATTACATAGACGTACAATATATAAATAGAAAATACGAAACAGTACATCGCAACATATATAAGCCTCTACACTCCCCCTCAAGATGGAGCATAGATATCTATCATGCTCAGCTTGGAAGAACATCTCTGGAAAGGTCCTCTGAGCAATGGCTTGGTGAATATATCAGCAGTCTGGTCCTCTGAACTGACATGAGAAGTGGAAATAAAGCCCTTCTGAATCATGTCTCTAGTATAATGACAATCCACCTCAATGTGCTTTGTTCTCTCATGAAAAGCTGGATTATTTGCAATAAACAATGCTGCCTGATGGTCACATTGGAGATTCATAGGCAAGGAGACATCTACATTCAAATCTTCTAAGACTGCTCTAACCCACATCATTTCTGCGCTTGCTTGTGCCATGGCTCTGTACTCGGATTCAGCACTGGATCTCGCCACAACAGTCTGTTTCTTGCTTTTCCAAGAAACTAAAGAGCTTCCTATGAAGATAGCAAATCCAGAAGTAGATTTACGATCCCTTGGACATCCTGCATAATCTGCATCTGCACAAGCTGAAATAGACAGATATGTATCTTTCCTGAATAGCAACCCTGTGCCTGGGGAAGACTTCAGATATCTCAATATCATATACAAGGCATCCATATGAACTTGCCTCGGCTGCTCCATAAATTGACTCACCCGGTTTACTGCAAAGGCAATATCCGGTCGAGTTATAGTAATGTATAAGAGCTTACCCACCATCTCTCTGTACCTTCTTTTGTCCACCTCCTCGGTATCATCGTCGTACAGCTTCATGCTTGGGTCCATAGGTGTACTTAAAGGTCTGCATCCAGTCATTCCTGTTTCAACTAGCAAGTCTGTGACATATTTTCTTTGAGTCATCACCATTCCTTGTGCATTTCTTGCAAATTCTATCCCCACAAAATATCGAATCGTGCCCAGATCCTTCGTAATGAACTGGCTTCCCAACAGGGACTTGGTTATCTCAATTCCCTGAGCATCATCTCCTATAACCAAGATGTCATCAACATATATCATGACAACAATTGTACCTCTAGAAGTCTTCTAGATGAACAGTGAATGGTCCGCATTTGATCTCTTGAACCCCTGTCGTTCAATTAGCTGGGAAAGCTTCTGGAACCATGCTCGGGGACTCTGTTTGAGGCCATAGATAGCCTTATGAAGTCGGCACACCATCTGAGTCTCCCCCTCAGCAGCAAACCCTGGTGGCTGCTGCATGTAGACTTCCTCCTGTAGGTCACCATACAAGAAAGCATTCTTGACATCAAGCTGAAAAATGGTCCAGTCATGTACCACAGCAACAGATAGGAGGATGCGAAGAGTGGAGTGTCTAGCCACTGGTGAAAACGCATCCAAATAATCTACCCCATACGTCTGGGTAAATCCGCGTGCTACAAGTCTGGCCTTGTATCTATCTAGACGTCCATCCGCATGATATTTCACCGTAAACACCCACTTGCAACTCACCACGGAGGCACCTGGAGGAATGGGGACAAGAGACCAAGTCCCTCTAGACTGCAAGGCACGCATCTCCTCTTCCATAACCAGACGCCAGCAATCAATCTTCATGGCATCTTGATAGGTCCGTGGAATCTCAACTGATGAGACAGCAGCTGCAAATTTCTGGAAATCCCCATTGAGACGATGAAATGAGACTTGAGAGGCAAGAGGATATGACGCACATTGTCTTCGCTGCTTCCTGTGAGCAATGGGCCGATCCAGATCATCTGTCACTGTGTTGACTGGTTGATCCTCCTCCTGTAGTAAAGGCTCCTGCACTGGTGCATTGTCTAACTCATCATTAGTGATAACATCAGAACATACCTGAGGCGTGCTGGATGGTTGACATGTAGCCTGAGCAGGGCCTGTTCGCCTCGTATAGAACTTAGGAAAAGGTACAAATGGAGGTGGTGGTGGTGGTGGTGGTGGTGGTGGAGTAGATGATTGACCCAGGCTTGGAGGTGGAGGCACATAGACATTAGAATCTGTGGATGTGAAGGAGACCAATCTGTCACCTGCAGGGGAGAAGTACATGACCGGTTCGAAAAATGTAACATCAGCGCTCACATAGTACTTGTCATGAACTGGGTCATAACAACGATATCCTTTCTGTGTCCTGAAGTAGCCCACAAAAACACACTTGATAGCCCTAGGAGATAGCTTATCAAGTCCTGGAGATAATCGGTGGACAAACGCAACCGTGCCAAAGACCCGAGGTGTAAGTGTAAACAAATCTTTGTCAGGAAAGAGAACAGAGATAGGAGACTTTTCCCCAAGAACAGTTGTAGGCATACGATTGACCGGATAGCATGTTGTAAGTATAGCATCCCCCCAAAAGGATAATGGGGCACAATTTTGAATAAGTAATGTGCGAGCAATGTCAAGGAAATGTCGATGCTTCCGTTCTGCAACCCCATTCTGTTGAGACGTGTATGCACATGTTGTTTGGTGGATAATGCCTTTAGAAGAAAGAAAGCGAGCAAGGGAAAGAGTGCAGAATTCCAATGCATTGTCAGTACGCACATACTTAACAGTAGATGAAAAAACATTTTGAACCTCATTCATAAGATTTTGAATAACACTTCCTGCTTCGGATTTATTTTTAAGAAGAAAAGTCCAGGACACTCTAGAAAAATCATCAACCACAACTAAATAGAACTTGTGCCCCTGATGATCTGGGACACGACTGGGACCCCAAATATCTACGTGAAATAACTCAAAAGGGGAGCGACTGCTCCGACTCTGACGACTGGGGAAGCTGGACCGATGGTGCTTCCCTAACTGACATGCTTCACAACGAAATGACGAACTCGGAGAGATCTGAGGCAGGAGGTGACGCATTTTCTGTAGCGGCAGGTGACCAAACCGAAGATGCCAGGTATACGGAGATACGGAGCCCTGGGAATGTAGTGAGACGCCAGCATAAGAGTTTCGTACGCGACGATAGAGGCCATTGTGCTCAGAACCACAGCCAATCACCCTGCCCGTTAGTATGTCCTGAAAAATAACAGACGATGGGTCAAAAATAGTACGACAATGCAAATCTCGTGTAATCTGACTAATGGATAAGAGATTCATAGAGAATTCTGGTGCATGAAGAACATTCTGTAAGTGCATAGAGGGCAGCAAAGCCGTCTCCCCCTGACCGATGATAGGGGAACGAGTACCATCAGCAATAAGTACAGAGCGATCAGGCTGAACAGCTCTATAGGACTGCAGAATATCTTTCTCACGACAGAGATGATGGGTGGCTCCAGAATCAACAATCCATCCTGTAAGATCATGGTTATGATATGAGACTGAAGGACTACCTGAGGCACTGGCTGAAGCAGATGTACTAGCTGACGCCGAAGCCGCAACATCAGAAGCATCAGCACCCTCTGATGATGACTGTGGCATGATATCACGAAGCCGTGCCACTAGCTCCTCGAACCTGTGATCTGGAGTAGATGCTGGTGGACCCTGAACATGATCAGGGATACGTGCAGAAGGAGGGAAGCCATGCTTGGAATAGCATGTATCCTCCGAATGACCAGTACGACGACAGAAGCACGTAGAGCGTATGCGACCTCCGCTGCCACGTCCACCACTTCCTCTGCCACGAAATGAGGACGAACTGCCTCGTCCTCTGGAGACTGCCATTGCCGAGGGAGGTGGAGTCGCTGTATTCGATGGAACAGGTACACGACTGAGCCTTCTGTAGACTTCTTCCATCGGTGGAATGGTGGCATCGACAAGGATCTGAGAGCGTGCTGCCTCATATTCCGGGTCAAGAGCAGCAAGTAATACGCCAACCATAGTGGCGTTGCGGAACGTCTTCTGTTGTTCCGGCGTGGCTGTGAGTGGGATGGTACTATAAAGTTTCTCGAACATTCCACGAAGGGACGTGTACAGAGAATGAAGAGGCCTCCCATTTTGCTTCGTGGTGAAAATATCATGCTGCAGCCGCAGCATCTTTGTCTCGTTCCGCACCTGAGAGTATGTCGTGGCCAGAATATCCCACATCGCCTTGGCGGTGGGCTGATGGAGGACATCATTCGCTATCTCCGTAGTGAGCGTTCCTGACAGCCAAACTTTGGCATACGCGTCATCAGCCTCCCATGAGGCATATATTCCCTTCTTCTCCGGCGGTTCATCTTCGGTAAGAATATGCTTCTTACCGCATGACTGCATAAGACTGAGGAACTGCATAGCCCACAGTTCGTAGTTCGTCCCGTCCATTTTGACGATTGGTGCCGAACCTTTAAAGGCACCTATGGCGGGCATATCAACCTTTTGTTCTGACATACTGCCGGAGAATATGAACTAGGGATGATAGACAAAGAAACTGGTGTCTACCGAGACCGTTGAGGATTCAAGTGCATATGTAGACGTTATGCACTTGAACCCGTCATCGACCTGAGCCCGACCGAAGTGAGGCGGACGGCGGTGAGGCTGGTGAAGCCTCGGCGGAGAAGAGGAGGTGGAGCTGGGGGCCGGAAGGGGCCTGGCGGGGCTGGTGAAGCCTTGGCGGCGGGGCTGGGGCCTGGAAGGCTTGGCGGCGGGACCGGAGAAGCCTGGGGGTCCGGCGGAGGGACCTGGGGGTCCGTCGGAGAGACATGGGGGTCCGGCGGAGGGACCTGGGGGTCCGGCGGAGGGGCCTGGGGTTCTGGCGGAGGGGCGGAGGGGCCTGGGGGTCGGCGAGGGGCCTGTTGGCGGCGGCGGGAGGGCTTGGAGAGGCCGGCAGCGGGAGGGGGGGAGGCGGGTGGAGGAAACCCTAGGTTAGGGTTAGGGCTCTGATACCATGTTAGAGTAAGCAATACTCTGATGTGTTATTCCATAGAGCCCTCGGGTCTCTTATATAGAGAGAAAACCCTTGGGTAAATTACATAGACGTACAATATATAAATAGAAAATACGAAACAGTACATCGCAACATATATAAGCCTCTACAGTATATGGTCATGAATATTTATGATGTTTATCAAAGGTCATAAGGAGCATCTTCTTTTCAAACCCAAACATTTACAGAAGAAAAGGAAATAGGTTAGACGAGTAAAAGACAACAGGATGTATAAGTTTAGTTGGTTAAAAACATGATCGACGTTGATGATATTATATAATATGAGATTGCAAAGGAGATATGGGATAATCGCATACATACATTTTCTCACGAAAATAATGTATGTTATGTTGTCCAATCCTACCATGAGATTACCAAATTTTAGCAGGATGGGAAGCATTTGGCTCAATGTTACTTGCAGTTGAAGGCCATCCTTTAGCTCAATGTTCCTTGCAGTTGAAGGCTCCAAGCAATAATACAACTACTAAAAACTTGTCTACATGTGTCCAATATAGAAGGCATACTGTAAAGAGATTAGTGTGACCCTCTTCCTCTCAAAGCTTGACACAACTTATTCCTCCTCACGCACTTTCGACAACACTTCTCTGCCCTTGAGGCATACAACAAGCTCCATTGTCTTACTATATTCTATGCAATTGAGATTGCTAACACAACCATTTGGATTGGTTGTTTCCCATGGATATAGAGAACATGGATCCCCTATCTCCTCGCAAAGGAGAGAACGTGGAAAAGTTACAATTGGGCATGGTGGTGGGACCAAATGCTCTTACTATGATAAATATTACTATGTTGAGGACACATGTTAGACAACAAAATACGGTAGATAGCCGACTACCCGGGTTGTCAGCACAAAGCCCCGGCTTCTCAAAACCATATTGGAAATTTGTGACCCAAGATAGGACCTGTGTAAGCATGCATATTTTTATGATAACAAAACTTGTGTATTTAACTTGAAGTTAGGTCAAAAGGAAGGTAGAAGCAGTGGGCTCCCACTCCAATGATCAGGGTTCAACCCCACCCTTCCCCCCCTCCCCTCCTAACTACTAAAAAATAAGAAGTTGAAGTACAAGGAACTTAAACTCAAAGGAGTTCAAGGATAAGGAACTAAACAAGCTCAAGAAAGGAACTCAAAGCTTAAGACGGAGTTGGATTTTCTTTCATCAAGTATTGCATATTGTAACTTTCTTAGTGTTGTAAAGAACCTTGAAGTAAATCATGCATAATGAATACCAACAAAGTCAATTCATGCAAAAAGTGATTCTTCCAAAACTGACCAATCAACCAGATTGACATGATCGATCAAATTTTACTAGTGTTCATAACATAATCGATAACTTCCATAATTTGATCGATTACCAACGGATCCATAAACATATGTCCATAATCAATCAACTTTTGATATTGGAATTGCAACGGTTAGTTGTTGATCAATCAACTCTTTTTATAGATTGATTAATATTTGAATTCAGTGATCGATCAACCTTGTTGATGGATCGATCAACTGCTAGTTTAGGAATATTTTTTAAGTTGATTTTATTCTTGATTTGAACATTAACGGCTCTACTAAGTCCCAACATTTCTGAACTCTCCAAGGCCTAAAAATAGAACATTGTACTACACGCCAATATACAACTCATATACTCTATATTTCTTCATTCTATACATCGTGAGAGAAATTTTTGGAGCTATATTTTGCTTCATTGCACGCCTAAAGCTCCGTTGATTCAATGTTGCATCTTAAAAGAACTCTCCTAGCTTTGTAAAATTATTTTATCTACCTCTTCTATATTGCATTTCTATTTGTTGTTGAGGTTATAGAACTTTGCACTGTTGTACTAATGATTAGAATTGATCTATGATTGGGTTGTCCGCGTAAACAATCCACGTTAGTGGAAAGATCTTATCGAGTCAAGTTGAATGCTGAAGTCGGTAGATTTAGGCCATAGTTTTTACCTAGAAGGTTTTCCGTGTTAAATCATTGTCTCGTGTATTTCAATTTCTTATTTATTATCTTGTGATTAGATGTGCCACGTAATGTTTTACTTGTTTGAGATTGTTGCATCTGTAGCAATCCAATTTACACATCCGGTACAACAGTTCACGAAACCAACATTTGCTATCAATGCAAACACTGAATCCACGGACTAATAAACTCTCTCAACTTAAGGAGATGCTTTACTAAGAGACTCAAACTATGGCATGACTCGTCAACATCGAACACGGCGACAATTGCTACTTCATCATGTAAACAAGCTTCTTTTATTTAAAGAGAAAAGACAATTTGGTTGGTTGATCCAAGGGTCTCGACACATCTATCTGGAGATAAAATAATAGTCTGAAGGATACAGCTTGTACCACGAGGAAAAACTATTCAAGTTGTCGATGGACACATTTCTCTCGTTGATGAGGTTGTTGAGTCTTGCATAAGCATGCATGTTTTGATGGTAACGAAACTTACTTTTTTTAGCTTGTCCAATGATGGGGGAATGGGTCTCATCTGCAATCACAATAGATCTCCCTGGCGGAACCTCCCTGTATGATGTAAGTTTATCTTTGTCTCGACAAAGATGATGTGTCGCACCAGAGTCCATAATCCAGTCTGAAACTTCAGAATCATGACATGAAGTAAAAGCATAAGCACTACCTGATGTGCTAGCAAGGGCTGACGTACTGGCAGAAGCTGAAGTTGCTATGTTCGAGTGACTTCCTGGAGAGTCAGTAGAGGTAGGAGGCATTATATCTCGAAGTCTGGCAACAAGATCCTCAAACCGTTGGTCTGAAGTAGATGGTTGTGGAGACACAGCGTGCTCAGCTACACGTGCCGATGCAGGAAACCCATGCTTAGAATAGCATATATCCTCCGTATGACCAGTGCGATGACAAAAGGTGCAGGGCTGACGAAAGCGGCTACCTCGACCACGAGGTCCACGACCACGGAAAGAAAAAGAGACTACTCTGCCTCTAGAAGCTGCCATCGCCAAAGGGGGTGGAGTAGTAGCAGTAGACGAGACTGTAATTCTGCTAAGCCTTCTATACACTTCCTCCATTGGAGGAATAGTAGCATCTGCAAGGATCTGCGAGCGGGCAGCATCATATTCCGGATCAAGAGCCGCTAGTAAGACCCCCACCGTTGTAGCTGTTGAAATCAGAGAAGCAGAAGCGAAAACATGGATAAAGATAGAAAAGCTCAAGAACACACGGGATTTACGTGGAACCCTACTCCGTGAGGAGCGGGATGAAACCACGGGAGAAGCCCTCAAAGGGGCGTGTTTTGCTATTGCTTTTCTCAATGAGTACAGGGGATGTGGCGATCCTTATATAGGTGCTCAAGGGAGAATATTCTATAGGATATTCTCCATAGAATATTCTCTTAATAAATAGCCACAAAGAATATTCTCTAACACTCCCCCTCAAGCTGGAGCTGAGAAAGCTGCAGCTTGCAACAAAAAAAAAGTATACAACACATCTTCACACGATACATCACAAGAAGAAGACATGTCCGCTGCTGGTAGAAGACCTCGCACAAGGACGGGTCTGCGGCTTTCAGGTCATCGGAACGTATCTCTGTCATGCCTGTAGAACCGCTGCGATATCAGGTCACCGGAACATATCTCTGTCGTGCCTGGTGTAGAGTCACTGCAGAAGAAAAAGTCCAGCGCGGAGTAGTAGTCGGGTCGCAAAAGAAGAAGTATGCACCATGCCGAAGATATTGATGCTCGGTGAAGACGGATGATCTGTAGAAAGCTGGAGTGATGCAGAGAGGACCTGAAGAATATATCATTTCTGACTCCCCCTTTTTCCCATACTTGATAGAATAAAGAGTTTGGAACATCAAGTTGGGAGAAACAAAATAATAACATGCATTAATCATTCCTTCCTCTCTTTTTTGTGCTTCATCATTCCTTTTTTTTGCACAATTCATTTTTTTTATCGTTCATTTTTTTTTTACTTTTCATTTTTTTTGAATCGTGTACGGTTTTTTTTATGTACACGCCTCTTTCACCTTTTTTTTACTGCAGCCCCTCCTTTTTTTTCTTCTTTTTTTTTCTCAGCTTCTTTTCTATCCCCCCCTTTTTTTAAGCCCAACATTGGACTTGGAGAAAATAGCCATTGGCCAGTTAGGCCTTACAATAAAAGATAATTTTTTTAAGGGGTATCGGGTCCCGCTATGGCACTTTAGGGTTCCCAGGGGGGAATCCCCTTCATTTGAAGCACGCCGCCACTGGAGCCCTAGTGATTTGGAGAGGATCTGCGTAGAGAAAGAAGCTCGCTTGCGCCTGTATGCGAGGAGGGGCGGCGCCAGTTGGATCGCAGAGGGAGATAGGTGCAGCGGGTGGCTCCGCCTGAAGATCGTGCCGCGTAGGCGTGGCTCGCCGCCGGGAGATCGTGCGCCTCCGCCTAGACTCGCGAGGGCTCCTGGGCTCAGCGATTTGGGAGATGTGGGAAGACCGGCTGCAGGGAGCGCCGCCGAACTGGGTTGCGGCACTAAGAGGGCTTTCTGTTGCCGTCAGAGCTCTTGTTGCTCGCCTGAGAGGAGCCTGCGAGGAGAGCATCGCCGCCGCCAAGGAGCCCACAAGGGCAACTGCGCGCGAAGGGAGGGAGCCCCCCCGCGCCGCCTGCGCCTGGGAGGAACATCGTGTCTGGAGGGTTATGGGCCCACCACGATGATGTTGTGTGCCGCCTGCTGGTGCGTGTTGCGCGCAAGGCCTCGTTGGAGGCCAACACGAGGGGGCATCGAGAAGCTTCCGATGCGGGTTTAATCTGGGGCTTCGCCAACTGGTATCTCCAGCCTGGAGTGTAGCAGATCGCCTGGAGATATGCCCCGTAGGATCGTGCGAGGGAACAGAAGGGGCGCAGGAGATGGGCCTGCCGCCAGGGATCTGGAAGAGAGCGTGCGGGGCCTCGCCGGTTGCTGGTAGGTGGCTCACCAAAGGCTGAAGAAGCGGCTAGGGTTCGTGGAACTCTTGTAAACATATCGCAGATCTTCCAATAGATGCGCCTACACGCGTAGACACTAGTCTGCTGCTAAAGCTATGCGGTGGGGAACTTGCCTGCGCGGGGAAGAGAGGTCTAGCGATGGAGGAGCTCTCGTGAGGAGGATGTGCAAGAATCTACGGCGCCGCCACCTACTTGCTGGAAAAGCCAGATATGTTTGAGTGTTTGGAGTAGAAGCGCCACCTGCTTCTTCTTCGTTCATTTTTTTATTGATCGCACGCTGCCTGGAGATTAGCAGCATCGTCTGGATTTTGTACGGCCAAGGAGTTGTGCCGCTACTGCCTGGACTTAGAGCATCGACCGCCAGAGGATGGCTACTGCCATTTTTTTGTGTTGTCACCATTAGGGTTTCCAAGAACCCTTAAACTTTGAACCACACCACAACATTCTCAAAAATATTAGGCAGATACATACTCTTTAGAACTTCAATCACAAATATGAAGAACAGGCAACCAAAAAAATCGAATCTCGAATTAATAAATAAAAATATAGAACTCCTCGAGAATCGACCTGCTCTGATACCATGTTGAAATCAGAGAAGCAGAAGCGAAAACATGGATAAAGATAGAAAAGCTCAAGAACACACGGGATTTACGTGGAACCCTACTCCGTGAGGAGCGGGATGAAACCACGGGAGAAGCCCTCAAAGGGGCGTGTTTTGCTATTGCTTTTCTCAATGAGTACAGGGGGTGTGGCGATCCTTATATAGGTGCTCAAGGGAGAATATTCTATAGGATATTCTCCATAGAATATTCTCTTAATAAATAGCCACAAAGAATATTCTCTAACAGTAGCATTTCGGAACTCCTTCTGTTGCTCAGGATTCGTCGTAAGGGGAATGTTACTGTAGAGTTTCTCAAACATCCCCCGCAAGGATAAATATAACGAATGCAGAGGACGGCCATTCTGCTTGACCGTAAACATAGCATGCTGCAGTTGGAGAATCTTTGTCTCATTTCTCATATGTGAGTATGTCGTGGTAAGGATGTCCCACATTGCCTTAGCGGTGGGTTGATGGAGTACATCACTAGCAATCTCCATCGTCAGTGTGCCTGAAAGCCGGACTTTGGCATACGAATCATCAGCCTCCCATGAGGCATAAACCCCAGTCTTCTCTGACGGCTCATCTTCGGTAAGAATATGCTTCTTACCATTTGACTTCATAAGGCTCATCAACTGCATCACCCAGAGCTCGTAATTCGTCCCATCCATCTTGACTATGGACGATGGACCTTTGAAAGCGTCTATGGTGGGCATGTCGACTTTGTTTTCTGACATTGATGCCGGAAACAGAGAACTAGGGTTTGTAGACTAAGAAACAATGTCTACATAAACCTCCAAGGATTTGAGTACATATGTAGACCTATGCAGTCAAATCCATAGGGAGTGAGAGATAGAAGGGGACGGAAGAGAGGGTGGGGCGGGCGGCGGTGCCGAGAGGAAGGTGGTGGGGAGGGGTGGGGGCGGCGCCGAGAGGAAGGATGGTGGGGAGGGGTGGGGGTGGCACCGAGAGGAAGGTGGAAGAGGGGTGGGGGGGCAGCGTCGAGAGGAAGGTGGTGGGGGGGGAGGCGGCGTCGACGAGAGGAAAGTGGAGGCGCGGGTGGTGGCACCGGCGAGAGAAGAGGAGAGGGTGGCTAGGGTTTAGGGTGGTGGCTCTGATACCATGTTGGAAGAAAATGAGAAGAAGATGTTTATTCCAAGGAACCCTAGGCTCTCTTATATAGAGAAAGCCTATGAGTAAATTACATAAGATGGAACAAGGAAAATAAACATAACAAAGGGATACATAAACTATAGAAATGTCTCCACATATACATGGATATATATATATCCCTAAAAAAGTTAAAAAATAGCTTCCAACGGTAAAATATTTATTTTCAATCATTCTTTTATCTCTTCTTCATCTACATTCTCTCTCTTTCTTCTTCCCTCTCTTTATCTCATCGGAGTTTTCTTGATGATGGTCATGGTTTTCAAAAATGCACCTCGAGGTTGCTTAACGATGGGCCTCGAGGCAGTTTTCTTGCACTGAGGCGGTCTCGAGACCCCGTGTCAGTAGGGTATGGTGCGACAAGGGGTGCATGCAACAGTTATTCAACTGGGATTAGCAAATCAGATGGTTAGGATTCAAGGCATATCAATATGTGTGTGTGTGTGTGTTCGTCATATAACACACGTGAAATAACATAAACATATTGTATATTGTGTGTTAATAATATATGTTAATCACATAATTTTACTTCACCCATACACATAAAAGAACATGCTGTATATCAACAAGAGCTTCACCCCGCCAACATTAACGGAAGTCATAATAAGCTTTGCATTGCATATGGATGACAATACGAATTAGTTTTTAAAGTAAATCATGCAAAGAATATTATATATTCTCATGTTCATATCATGTATGGTGAATATGTTGGGGAATATCTAAATTTATGATTTTATAAATATATAATTATGCTTAATTGTAATTTATGTATATTTTTCTATATAAATCGAGGCTTACGTCTCGTCTCGTTAAGGGAAAACCGTCTCGATCCGCCTCACATTTTTTTTAAAATCATGACGATGATGACAATACTAACAATGAAGACAATGATGAAGACCAGTCAACAACAACAATGACAACAATGGGTTTAGGGAGAAACCAAACCTCAAAGTTCTTGTGTGCATTAACAATGTGACTTAAGATGTTTCCTTCACATGTATCTATAACACGGCATGTTATGATGATATGTTTGAAATAAATGTACAGGAAATCACCATCTTTGTCAGATCTACTAATTAAAATTTTCAATGTAATTTATTTTTCCCAACCCAAATTTATTGTTGGCACAAGCAATTGACCTTCCTAAATATATAAGGCTGGTAAATAACTAAATACACATTATTGCATAGTATAAGGCTCGTAAATATATGAGGAAATAATATATAGAGTGATATAAAATCAGATTACTTCGGCTGATCACAACCATCACTGAGACTAGAAACATAAATTCGCCACACCCCAAATCTAAAAGTGTAACACGGAAGACAGCTAATTGGGATCAGAATCAAATGAAATAAAGTAATAGAAACAAATCAATGGGCAAATTGCTACTCAATTGAGAGAATCAATGAGCAAATGAGCTCAAGCATTTCAAGTTCCAACTCCAACAAGGTAAACTAAGATAGACGGGTCTGAAATGGAGTTGGATTTTGAATGGGTCGCCCGAATAGATGAGTTTGACTATTTCTAGGATGACATGCTTATTAAGCAAGTCAAATCCACGCAAATGTAGACATGCACACACAAACAGATACACGCAATGGCACATCATCCCAAGAGCAAATCTTATAGCCCGATTCTGTTTCAGATATTGTATAAGAGAATTGCCATGTGACAGACTGTATGAGAGCATTTCCAAGTGAACTTTTTGTTTGCATGAATCGAGGGTTGAATGATCATTATACTTACAGGTAAAGAATAGAAGGAAAGAATAGATGACCACTTATTATCTCTTGCAAAAAGTAGCTTATAAATTGCAGCAGCAGTAGCATCCCCCAATCGTTGAACAATAACATCTATACATACCTGCAGGACATCATGTTTCAGATGAAAGAAAATCAAGCTAATTTTACACTAAAATTGTTACTGGTATAGTGTAAAAAATTCATACCTTTGCTTTATATTTTTCATCTTGAGATACCACTGTGAACAATAATTCCCTTCCAGGTCTTGTAACAACGTAAGTTACCACCTATAATGACAACAGTAAGGCACTAGGAAATAAAAAATGTCAACAGTAAGACAAATAATGTCAACAGTAAAATGTATTCTGCGACTCTAGTCAGATGGTATCAGAAAAAACTAGGTCTGTAAAAAAAAACATTCCTGCAGATGAAAACAAAAAGAAGGCATTGTAGATTGTTTCTTTTCAGAAAGAAAAAAACATTGCAGACTGTTGATCGAAATGACATGTTTGATGGCTGAGGATATTCAAAATCTTCACTAGAAAAAAATTGACAGAAGATTCCTTTCTTTTAATTAGAATTACAAAAAGCATACAAAATTGCATGCAAGGCACTTAAGAAAACATACCTGAAAAAAATGCATGTGTAATACCGCTTAGAATTGAACAAAGAAATTATGACCGCAACAAGATAACAGAAATCTAAAAAAGATAAAATCTTGATGATAGATGTTACAGAACAGACCTTTCTGACAGTCTCTGAAATAGCTACCGTTAGCCACGATGGCCACAATGCAAGGGCAATGACATTGAAAAAAGCCACCAGGGGGGATGAGAAAATAGCTGTAGTTACCCCTACGGTAGTAAGAATGCGACCCTGTATCATTTGCATTTACAAAACAAAGTGAAGGAGTGCAGAATGCACAAGCCAGAGGATAATTGAGCACATAGACAAATTGAGACAAAATATTTGTGTATATGAACAAATGCAAAATTGGTTTCAAACACTGATTCGAAATAAGTTTTCAAAATCACTAAAGAAAATATCCAGATTCACAAGACGGTTAAGACCAAGCAGCTCAAAAGCACACCTCGTTTACGTCAGTTTCTCACCATCACATGGGTCACCATCTTCAGTGGAAGGGCCAGTGATCTCATTTTAGCATTTTTTGAGAAAAATCATTTTAGCAAATTGCCTTCACGTTTTTTTCAGAGAGAAAGGATGGCTACCAAAGGTCGATACGTGTTCACAAGAGAACACAGGTTGCAAGTATTTCCCCCAACAACTCACTACACGTGCACTCTCCAAAACAATTTTTTACAAAAATCGCCAAAATTTTCTCCAAAACCCCTTTCTCAGACCCCAGTCTGTAGATTCCACTTCTCTTATAGCTCTTTGTATGGTCCTTACATAGACTAACAAATCTGGGAATCGTTATTGCAAACCAGCCCAAACATGTGCAATCATCAAATGAAAATCACAATGGCTCCTTTGTTGGGGATATATATAGATAAATGCGGAAACAATCAACCAACCAAGGATCTGTATCCCCCTAAACTGTCCTGCAGCAAAGATGGCACAACAAATATATGTTCCCCACACGGGAACTCAATGGCAACAAACACAAGCATAATCAAGCAAGCAACCACAAGAGACAAGATTTTTACGTGGAAACCCTTACTCAATGTGAGCAAGGGAAAAACCACGGGGCAAGACCGGCAACCAAGCACTACGGTCAAATGGAGCCAAATGTTCTTCCCGGTTTTGTTGCCCACAAAACCGAGGTACAAGCCACACACAATGGATAGTTGTTCTACAGGTATCTAACTATCCCTAGGTATCCAAAATACCAAATGTTGTGCTTAAATCCAAGAAGGATAAAAGGACTCCCCTTGTGGGCTCCCGGATGGAGACCCAAACACGAAGCTCGGCTTCTTGAGGTCGTTCCCAACGACCTCCGCTGCTCCTCTCGAGCTCGCCCAACACCTTCTCAGCCCTTGCACTTCAGCCCGTGGAACCTCAGTCGATGGAGAAGAGAAGAGGAGCCCAGCTGCCCTCCCTCTTCCTCTCGGCCTCTGTCACTCGCGGCTGGAACCAAGACGAGGGTCCAAAACCCTCCGTCGAACTGCACTGGAAGCAGCTGAAAGGGAACGCCTCTTGCGTTCTGGAATAGGGCACGGCTGGAAATCTGAAATGGGACACGCACCCTCCCTGGAGATGGGGGCCGACTGGAGTTCTCAAATGGCTGGGCAAATAGCAATAATGCCCCTGCAATAGTCATAAATTGCTGTGGCTGCAAAACCCCCAAGTTGGGGCTGGATATTTGCAAGTATACCCAACATCCTTGTCCCCAAAAAAACACAGGATCAAAACAACTGCATAGGCATGATGGTGCAAGGCCCGTCCAAAATGTAGATGCACCACATGACCACTCATCTCTCTTCCCAGTTCAAGACTGAACCATGCATGGAAGTCATCACCACACCCCCAAACTTGTAAATAGTTTCTTAATACACAAGATAGCAATGCCCAGCTCCCTTCTATCCATGATATCCCCAACTCCCTCCAAATCGAGCTTACATGTGAATACATGAAGATTAGGTTGTCATGTCCTCTTCATCGTCACTTTTTGTCCAAATCCATCCCCTGTCGGCATCTGAACACCATGGTAACCAGTTTCTTTTGCCTCACCAACCATGCACGTAGCCTCAACTTAAGGCGTGCTTCAATCTTCCACATCAGACTGAAGTCCAAAGCAAGGTTCGAAGCAGGGAGTTGCAGTCACCCCTCAATGCCTCATATACCTTGGAGAAAGAGAAGTCATCTCCCAACCACTCCCAAGTGTCCCCTTTTGATCTGGCACTACATCATCCAGCAAAAGTGACGAGCAGTGAGAACTCATCAATCATGGCATCAAAAGGGTGCCATAAACCTCGGTATGCAAATCCCATCCAAAAATATTTTTTAAGAAAAAAGGCATTCACCGCTAAGTTTCGCCCCCTAAAACTTCATCTAACCACAAGGTTTGAAGTACAAAGCTGCATAATAGAACAGCCATCATAAATTATATAGCCAAGCAGCAATTAGAAATTTTGCATAATCTACTACAATCTTCGTATCGAGGATTGGGATGTTGAGCATGTTAAGAGATGGTGAGGAAGAAATCAAGAGGTGTTGGAAGGAGATTCTCCGAAGGGATCTTAGTTATTTGGATCTAAATCCGAGATTGAACCAAAATAGATTGAATGGAGGCAAAGAATCCATGTAGCCGACCTTACTTAATGTGGGAGAAGGCTTTGTCATTGTTACTACTACTTTCTTCGTAAAAAAAACTAGCATGTCTGGACACCGCATTATTTCTTGCCAGACATAGAGCCCAAATCACAGCAACAGCCAAGGATATGTTCCTATCCGACCCACATCAATTCGACCCAAGTGAATCCATAAGGATGCTGCGCAACCAGTTACCACTGCCGGGATAGCCACCATAGGTCCATGACCCAAACATCCTCGGAATTCTTGCATAGAATAGATGGACCACATCTTCACCTCTTGCCGAACAATGAGCACACGAGGCATTGACACCTCGAAAGAGCTGCACAAGTCTAGTCCATGTTAGAACTCTACCTTGCATCAACAACTAAAAGAAAAACTCTCTCGCCTCAGCAACTGAAGGAAAACCTTTCCCCCTATCGACACCTTCCAACACCAAAAATAATTGCAATCAGCAATGCAACCTTCATGGTCAAAGATCATAATTATACTTAAGACCTTGTAAGCTTTCCTCAATGAAAATCTACTATCACACCAAGTCCAATGATCACAACACACAAGGGAGAGATAGAGCTAGTTAGATTATCCATTAGTGATAAGATATCAACTAGTCTTTGATCCGAAAGGTCTAATCAAAACATCAGGTAATATGAATCCCTATCACAGGCTCCAGCGGTCGAGCCATCAGGGGTAGGAGCCAAAGCAAAGAGCTGAGGAAAACACTCATAGAGGGCCCCATCCTGCATCCAGTGATCAAACCAACATCTAAGCCATAAACATCACCCAGCATCTGCTGAAGGGACGACTAGACATCTGATGGCACAGAGCAAATACTTCTCCAGAATGTTGAGGGAGAGTTGTTAATCCCTTAATGTTATAAAACCAAGGAGAGATGTCATAAAACTCTTCGGAACCAAAGAACATAGCATGTCATCACCATCATCCAATAATCGGCAAACCCACTTAGCTAGGAGGGCCTTACTAATCTCCTTCAAACTTTTGACTCTCATGTCACCATCCTCCGTCTTTAAAGTAATTGCCTTCCACTCGACTAGCAGATGCCAATAGAATCACCAGTGACCCTAAAGAAGCATCTAACGATAGACTCAAGCCCTCTTCTAACCACCACCAGAAGAAGCATGGAGGAAAGGAAGAAAACAAGAATAGCAGACTACGCAAATGTGAGCAACTACCTCCTCTAGGCAAATAGGAGGACTTTCACCCAACCATCCTCCTTTCCAGCTTCTCCATCAAGGGCTCCTTTCCAGCTTCTCCCTCGAGTAAAGGCTTCTACAGCAGGTTAACCAAATTGCATGGGTCTTATGTGTAAAGGGTCGTGTACCCACGACTCAAAATTTATTGCCAAACTATAAATAAATTGACATTTTGCACATATTTCAAGCAATCCCAAGTGCATAAAAACACTGTGCTAAATCTGAAATAAACTGAACATCTTCACTGCATTGGTGCATTCACCTTATTCATAAATTGAGTATCTTAATTGCATTGTGCACCATTTAGAAATTCCGCAAGTACCTTAAGTTGATTTATGTATTGTAAATCTTTATGGGAAGCTAGTTTCTTGGCTTGTAAAAGCTAACCTCATTTTGAGACCAGGTACAGAGATGTTATGAGAGTTTTCGCACAAAGGATGCAAGCATTAGGCTTTGATCTCGCAAAGAAAGAACTTGCAGTTGTGGAAACTCTTTATAGGAAGATGCATGGCAGGAATAGGATTTGATGCAGAAATCGACTACAAATCCTGGTTCCCCTAATAGAGGGCATTTGGCTTGATTACTTGTGTCAGGAGTCAACGATTATTGCATAGCTGATTCCATTGCTCAGTTTGTTATGCAACAACATTCTACTCCGTATAGTGATCTTACAAATCTTATGTTGATTAGTCGTCCCTTTACTAAACCCACTTATATTTCAACATTTTAATAAGCCCATCCTTATACTGTCATTGCCATGAGTATTTTGATCTTGCTAGAGCACTCCCTTCTTCCATGATGTACATGGTCTCTTTTCAGAGACTCTTCATGCAATCTACCCACCATCCTACACTGGTGGTAAATTCACCCATACTCAAGGTGAACAGAAATACTAGCAATAAAGAAATGGACTATCCCTGAAAAAAGGGACTAGATGGTTGATCTTTTTTTGAAACTCGAATACTCTTTCTATTTGTTCATATTTGTGGAATACAATAAGTGGGGAATGGTCTGATTGGACTATTCACCACTTTCGTGGTTACATAAAAAGTATGTAGCAAGCTTATGGGCTACGGAAACCGCATTTCTTGTGGTGAAAACCACTTTGATTGTGTTGAACTTGCGATGTTCATCAATGGAATTTTCCAACAATTCAGATCGGCCAAGATGGAGGATAAGCATGGTGAATCATGTTCCCTATGGTCATGCAGTCGGAGTGGATTGCAATGATCTTGCCATGGAAGCGGGACACGACGTTGATTGCCGATTTGATTGCCAAGGCTTCCGCCTCCTCGAGGTTGTGAGCAGTGATCGATCCGCATCTTGCTAGAAGGATTCTTATTATTGAAGGAGATCATGGTGGTTGTTGCTTTTTTGCTATTATAAGTCGTGTCAACCATTATCTTGACATGCAGTATTTGGTCTTGGGTAGCGGGTGGGGATGTGGTTTACTCCGGTATGAAATATGCTCTTGTTGTCTAGAGTTCATTAGGAAGGCTTTGTAGACGAGAGTTGTGCTTCCAGATAGCAAGCCTCCAGAGTCGTTAATGGGGGGACTTTTAAAAAGACCTTTATATGAAAATTATCCTTAATGAATTCTGTGGTGCACAATGCATGTAATAAAAGCCCAATATCCGCCCCTCCTACCATGCTTCCATTGATCAGTTGCCCATAAGTCAAGATATTACAATCATCATTTGTATCCAATCTCAAACTGACTCTCGGACCACACCATATTTTTGATGGGAAAGTGCTATTACTATAACTTATGTTTGTCTCACTAAATTTGTTTCTATTATTCAGTCCTTTTGTAGTGGATCTTCTCAGAGAATCCGCAGCCATATACCCTTTGTAGAGAGATTCTCTTCAACGAATGGAAGAGGTTCCAAATTAATTGCACCCCCCCTCCTCCCCGCATGTAGAGACCATTAGTGCTTGCCCAGATCAAACATCCACTTTTAGTGACTCATTCAAGTGGAAAAGAATCACAGAAGATGTCAAGGATCCAAAACTATATTGATAGAAAACCATAATTTAATTGTAATCCAGTTTTAATACCGGGTTGATTAATCATAATGTAATTCAAATAAAAAGCATCACAATCATGGAACTGCACTAAAAGACCAACAATGAATGACACCCTCATGAATTATGACTACGATGAATATAAAGTTCAAGGATAAGCCTTCCAAAAAATTGCCAGGTATAAAGATGGAAATTACATACTGTCAGTGTTATCTGCCCAACTAGAATAAAGATGGCAATGAAGCTATTAATTTCTGCAAACATTTTTCTCCGAGCAAGAGGACTGGATATACTAATGGCTATTATGGTCACTTTCTGCATTGAAGGTAGAATCGGTATCAGTATTCAGTGCCATGCACTTGAAGAAACATGGAAACAAAAGGAACTAGTAAATGGACCAAATATCATTCTATGCATGAATTAGTCCTCATCAGATTAATTGATATATTTATTTCTTCCCTTCTCATAGGAATCGATTCGGGAACCTACAAATAAAAATCTATACTTGTGAGCTTTGCATTCAACCACCACAAAAAAGTAAGCGTTACATGTGTGTTTGGATATGATAGAACACAAGTCATCAACTCATTTAATCAAGTATTACAAAATAACTCTGGTGGCAAGGGGTAAGACACTTTTTATCTAAAAACTATTAATAGAATTAGAAGGTAACATACTTAAGAGATCTCATCATATCTAGGATATTGTTCTTAAGGAAAGGAAAAGTTCAATTTTTAAACAACTGTATCTGTCTAAAACACACTGGATTTAATTTAAAAGGTTCTCTGTATTCAATATTACATATGATGTCATACCTGAAAGTAGAAGAAGGACGAAACAACTGCACTAAGCCATAGGAATAAGGAGACAAGTAGTAAGTAAGATGATGATAAGATCAGCCGTAAGCCATCTAGCATGATGCAACAGTGGGGTTTTATTCTCTGCATAGGCACCATCACGGAAGAGTCATCACTGGTGCTAGTAAGCTGGCCATTTTCACGATCCAAAACCTGTTTGTTTTCAAAATCTTTTCTAAAGGAAAAGAAAACAAATTAAACATCAAATAAGATAGTTTTTATTATTATTAGTGAATATGAACAGAATGAGATTAAATGCCAAATAAGATGTATGCCCTTCAAGTAAGAACTGGGGCTTATTTAGATGCTTCCATAGTGATCTTTACTAAGTTGCAGCCATCATCAGTCCACGTAGTAGACAAGCACTATGGTGTAAAAGTTAGATAGACTTACCTTATGGAAACCAACTCTTCAGCATCAGGATGTGTCTCTCGAATTATTCCTTTGGCCGCTTGAGCAGCAAGCTCCATTAATAATGCCGCGCACAGGAGTAGATCTGAGATAGATGCATTTATAATGAAAACTATAATAATAACGAAAAGCATATTGTATTTGTCCAAGATAAAGCCATACATGGACCTAACCAAGCCATTCCTGTGGCAAATAATGAGCCAAAAAGCTGCCCAAGTGTTGCACCGGCACCAATCGCTCCAAACAATCTTGAACCGGACTGTTCAATGGAAAAAAACCATTGGCTAATTTGAACATATAGCTTATATATTTTATCTCTCCAAACTAGCTGGTATTCAGTGAACCTCATTGTCCATAACATCTATAATGCGTGCCCAGGTGGAAGAAATTGTAACAAGATTGAGCAAGGCAACCTTCAAAAGTCACAGACAAATAATTATATATCCTATAGACAAATTTTCTGTAATAAAAACTGACCAGTCATACCCACAAAAACAAGCCGATCCTAACTAAGATATAAAACCACCCATGGTTTGCCCATCCATCGAGTACATTCTTTTCTCCACCAACATTAACCTCTGTATCACCAATAGACACCTAAAGTTTCCAAAAGAAATGCATTAAAATCAGCGACAAACTTTCTCAAAAGAAATTGGCCGTAAGCACATACCATTTTCTCTTACACACCTTGGAAAAGTTTGGTGACCCCTCAATGGCAGCAGTGAACCATAGAATAAAGAATGCGCAAAGAGATATACCAAAAAATCTGTGTATGAAGACCAACGCCTGAAATTACAAGAGAGCATAGAAAAACCAAGAAGTGTACAGCATATGCTGTTAAAAAAATTTTAACTTGTAATTGCCCAGTAAGCTAGCCCAGGAGGTAGTACATCTATGGTAGCGGATCAGTTTTTCACAGTGATAATGATATTATACAGGCCAGCGTGATGCCATGAGGTTGCAGATTTTGAGGGGGGTGAAAACTAAAAGATACCACTATGGGAATATAACTGCAGACATACTTTTCACTTCTAAAAAGATGGTGAAGCCTTCTCCCACTTTACATGGATCCTTGCTCAAATCCATACTTTTCATTACTGCTTGAAATAAATTCATTAATGGATCCTCCCTTTTTCTTGTTATTCGTACTACAGATGATGTTATTATTCTTCAGGAGATAGGCATACTTTTTCTCTGAAGGTATTGATAGAAAAGTTAAGAATGTGTGATCTTGGCTATACAAACATAACTTAGGGCCTTGAAGAATTGCCCATGATGTCAACCAGGAACCCTTCCGAGGAGCAGGAGGAAAAGGGGAGGAATCATACGAAGCACTTGCACCCCAACTTTTTTTGGAATGAAGCAGGCGTAGGCTAGATAGAAAAAGGAAGGGACATTGGCAGGGCAGTCACCAGGTCGCTTGACCAATAAGTGACGATGCAAACTCAAAAATCTATTGTTTCCCAGTAAAACCCCATTTCGACCATATCTGGGAACCAAGAAGGCATTTACCAATGAATAACCTAGCTGGATGCTGGAAGGCCAAGATTTTCCCAAGGCATAGAGCTTTATAGCTCGTGTTGGAGAAAAATAGTTTTTCTGTTCAAGAATAAAACCCTTAACCATCCATTTAAAGAAGTGAATTGGGGTAAATTACATGAAATTCCAAAAAATGTGAAAGAGATGCATGAATTAAAATAACTTATAATAGATCCCCTCGAGTTGGAGCACAGATATTAATCATGTCCATAGGATGGATGGAAAAGGAAAAGAACAATGGTGGTTGTCAATCAGTTTGACCTGAAAGCAACGACATAAACCCAAATTGGTAATTTACCACTAGAACTCCATTTTAACTAAGTTATATCCCGTGAGGGCTCCACTGACAAATGATCTAGTTGGAAGGCCAAGCCTTCCCTCATGTATAGAGATTTTTTTAGGAAATCAAGTGTAGAGCTTTATAGCTCATGTTGGGAAAAAATAATTCCTTCTTTAATATACAATATAACCTGCCTTCTCTTGTAAGGGTATACTTAACAATAACAACAAAGCCTTTTCCCACAATTAAGTAAGGTCGGCTACATGGATTTTTTGTCTCTATTCAGATCTATTTTGGATCATTCTCGGGCTTAAATCCAAATAACTAAGATCCCTTCAGATAGTCTCATTCCGACACTTCTTGAGCCTTCTTCGCCCTCTCTTAACTGGCTCAACATCCCAAATCTTGCATCACCTCCTTTGCAAATGGTCAAACCATCTTAAGTGGTTTTCTCTCATCTAATCACTTATCATAGCTACACCAATTTTTTTTCTGATCACGGCATTCTGAATGTGTTCTTTTCGTGTATGACCACGCATCCACCTTAACATTTTCATTTCTGCTACTGTCATTCTCTGCACATGTCATTGGTTTACATGCCAACATTCTGATCCATAGATTATAGCAAAGAGGGTATACTGAAAATACAAAAAAAATCCATGCAAAAAATAAGAATAGAAAAAGAGATACATGAAATGGAATGATTAATCACTCCCTCTAGAGCTCAAGAATAGATATCAATCATGCCCATCTTGTCATAAGAAAGTCTATGTGCTTCGTAGGAAGCCCATTGGTGAAAATATATGCAAGTTGGAACTCGAGGGAGATGTAGGGGGTAGTAATCTTCCCTTCCGTGACAGCATCTGAGAAGAGAGACAATCCATGCAGCCTCACAAGTATTCTGAATCGCTTAGTTGAAATGTGTTTAAAAGAACAAACAAAAACTATTATTAATTTCCAAAATTATTAAAACCTTTATTTCAAGATTTATAGAATCTTCATCGTTGATTTCAAGGTATCCCAAGTCTATCTCCTCGACGAACAACCTTAACACTGGATTTTGACTTTTAATTTCAAAAAAATAAAAAAAAAAACAATTGTTTAATCTAGAATTCTCTAACTCGTGTATTCTAGAATAGTGTTCTTGATTTCAAGATATCCTTATTCGACCGGGATGTAAAACTTGCGTGGTAACTTGGATATATGAAGAGGGAGATTACATATTCATATGTGACTTTTGGTATCAACCACTTACGAGATCTAACCAATATGTTGAACATTGGATCTTATCCCTAATTGATCTAAAATCCTTGGTATTTATCTCCAAACCATTTGAAACTTGCATAGGGTAATTGTATTAGGATTCAATCTTAATTAAATCCTAACCAAGGTGAACACTTGTAGTGATGAATTTCTGGTATATAAAACAATGCAGCACCATAGGTTCTAGATGGAGAGCGGGAGATGAGAGAAACATGAAGGAGGTCAAGGGAGAGGTTACTATCGGGTTTTAGGGGAAAGGCGACGAGATAGTGGGGGAGGATCTCGAAGGGAGGAAGAGAGAAAGAGGGCTACTAAATGAGCGAGGAGGGTCGTGATGGTGATTGTTGGTTGGTGGTTCGTAAGAAGCGTGGGGGTGGAGGTCGAGATCATGTGACATGTTTTCCTTCGCCATCCAAGTGCTTATTCCGATGTAGCAACTCGTGCCACAAGGCATCACAATGTCGAGGTAAAGTCTAATGCTTCTGACGTGGGGAGTTTGGACATTGTCAACATGCATGCAATGTGACAAAGATTTGGAAGCAATGATCACCTGTTTTTCATACTCAGACCCTAGTGAAGGTTGTAGTCGAAACACCTATTGAGCCTCCAGGGCAGGAGGTTAAAGGTGATGACGACAATCATCCATCAGAGCCAACTCCAGGGAAGAAGCTAAATGCCCAAGCTACATAGTGATTGCTTGCCTAGCCTAGATGCCTTGGGGGCGATGAGTACATTGTTGAAATATTATAGAGTTTGTGAGGGATTTAGTGACTTTGGAGGGGACTCTGATCTATGTAAAAGGTCTCTGAGGATGAAGCTAGACACATGTTAGATGCCAATGGTTCTTTGGTTGGTAAAGGTATCATGTGGCAGCAGCCTCGATTCATGAATGGGTTATCCTAAAATCATTGTCAGCACTTGTTTATAGTTAGAGATGTGCCCTTCCAAGCTTGAGACATTGCCTCCTTTAGTGTGATTGTTAAAATCTTCTCAGATGGAATCTCGGTGTGGTTGTCATTAAATCCTATTGTGGTAATTGTTGGTAGACCGATGGTGCTCCTCAAGGAAATATTTTACCACGTTGGTCGGACATCCTTTCTGCTTGAGGTGAAGGGGATTCTACATGGGTGTACATCTGAGTTTTTGTTTGGTACATTTGTTAGGGAAGATGAAGCAGAGGTGCATGTGCTGACCATGGGGGTGTCTTTTTTGGCAATC
Organism: Ottelia alismoides; assembly: GCA_037367405.1. NCBI lineage: Eukaryota > Viridiplantae > Streptophyta > Magnoliopsida > Alismatales > Hydrocharitaceae > Ottelia > Ottelia alismoides. The sequence continues at coordinate 165,420 of JAZKJV010001236.1, forward strand.
TTGCGGGCTTTGGGCAGGTCTCCAAATGCCTCCAGCAATATCATTTCCGGTGCTAGGGTAGAGACCAATTAAAATATTCAATGATGTTTGATTCAGGGGATGGTTATAACTTATAATCATGTGAAATCGGTGGAGGATTTAATTCCCTTATTGGACCCTAACCAATGACCCAAGATAGATCGGAATGGAGGCAAAGAATCCATGTAGCCGACCCTACTTAACGTGAGAAAAGGCTTTGTTGTTGTTGTTGATTGGACCCTAACCTTTTGCTTTTCCAGATAACTGAATATTTTTCCAGGAAGCATCTCCTCAGGCTATAAGTGGGTCCATTCAGAATCTGCTAATTTATTTGGGTTCTCAGGTCATTAATGAACCCGAGTGGGGCACAAACCGCTCTGACATATACGGGTGGTTTTTAGTATCACTCATTTTGCAGCCTAGAACTCAATGCAGCTCTCTGATAGCATGCAACGTACCACTGCTAAGGATTTTGATGCATAGGTGGTTGATGCCAGAGATGGTTGATGGTCTCGAGGTGTAACTCAATTGAGTATCTCATTAATCCCATGTCATTTTTTGTTCGGAAGTTTGGATCTTCAGAGGGTTTTATAGTTCTGCACTTATTCGTTCACCATGGTCGTGAACCCATAAATCTCGCATTCCTTCGACTATTAGTTGACATTTGAAGCCCTCTTAGGTTGTAGGAAAACAGTAGGAGCTGAGGGTTTTCATTTGAAAAAGAAGAATTAAATTAGCAGGTAAGGTTGTTGAAAAAGAGAAAGAAGTTGTGGTATTTTATGCAATGAACTTTGGAGATGATGCAAAGGTGGAAATTTCACTGGTAAAGGATACAATCTCCAAGACTACCCTAGGATATCGCGTGGATGTAAGTAAGAATGTTGGAGTGGCTCGCAATGAGAGTCTTGAGTGGGTATTCTATGAAGATTACATCTTGGAATGTAAGAGAGTTAGGGGGGCCTGAGAATGGGAGGGCGGTAATTGGATTAATGCAGGCTTGTCATAGTAACATTGTTATGTTGTAAGAAAAGTAATTGTGCAGTTGGAGTGACTGTCTCTGGAAATCCATGGGGTGCACCGCTTGTCGATTTACAAGGCCATTGACGCAGTTGGTAGTGCGGGTGGCTTGATGGGAACATGGAGTGGTGCCTATTTTCCTCTGGAGGGAGAAGTGGTTGACCCCCATGTGGTTTCTGACATTCTGTAGCTCTGATGTAGCCGACAAATGGTCTCATGATGGTTGTTTCACGTATATATGGGCCCACAAATGCTTCTCGCATAAGTGAACTTTAGGATGATCTAAGAATGGTGGGATAGGACTTCCTTAGTACTTCGTGGTTGATTGGTGGTGACTTCAATGTCACCCATCTGAACAGTGATCGTCAGCGAGTGCGGGCGTCCTGGACAAGGGTTCGGTGGAGTCTGTTACTTGGGTGCTCTCTGTTGAGGTGTGTGATGCCCTAGATTGTTGTCATTGTACTTAGCAGAATTCAGGCTTATGTTCTCGTATTAACCGATTTTTTAATGTCGTTGGTGATGCCAGAGGTCTTCCCATTAGCCTTGGTGTTATTCACTCGGATCATACTCCCATTTCGTGGGTGTCCTGGTAGGGAGGCATCATCGCTCCATATTTCAATTTGAGCGCTCATGGCTTCAGGGAGATGCTTTCTAGGAGATTATGGTTGTGCATGGGATGGGAATGCTCTCAACTTTGATGGTTGAGCTACAATGAGGATGTTCCTTAAGTTGAAGGGTATAAGGAAGATGTTGTTCGATTACTGAGAATTTTATAGGAAATCTGAAATGAGCAGATGCCCCGAGGCCCAAGAGGCTATCTCTAGGTTGGATTTGGTGGAGGAAGAATGAAATATCACTACAAAGGGGCTGGATGAATGGTGGACGAATCATAAAGTAGTTCACAAAGAGGCAAGTGAGAAAGTGGATGAAGACAGTTCTCACTGGAAGTAGTTGAAAGGGAACGATGCTATTATAGATTTTCACGTTATATCTAGCGGGAGGTTGCGCTGAGATTTTTTATTCAATCTCTGGTAGTTGATGGTAAGGTGGAAGGAGACGACGAGGTGGGAAAGAATCTCATTAACCACTTTCATGGTCTAATTACGAGAGTTGTGAATGGAGGTTGGAGATGGTTAGATATGCAAGTCAGAAGGGTGTGGTGCAACAGGTTGATGGTTTGATCGTGAGGTTTGAGATGGATGAAATTCAGATCGCGGTGCACAATCTAAATGATCATGGCTCCAGTGCTCGGATGGCTTCCCCATCTTTTATCTTCTGGGAGATATGGAGTGTGGTTGAGATTGATATCATGGCACTTTTGAAGGAATTATATGATGGGAGGCTTTGATCGCATGAACATGGTTTTCATCATCATATTGCCTAAGAAAGAAGTTTTGAGTGTGTGAAGGACTTCCGGTCAATTAGGCTATAAAATTTGGTCTATCCCATTGTTGCTAAGGCCCTGGTGAATCAGTCAACTATGTTTAATTATGAATGACATCATCACCCCTTTACAAACTATTTCCATTTTCAACAAATAGATGATGGCTAGTTTAGTAATGACTATTGAAATGTTGGCAGATTGGAAAGGTGTCAAGTAGTAAAAGGGATGCTTTGAAAGGTTGATTTTTTCCAAAGCATATGAATATCTGGACTGGTAATTTATGTAGGCCTCTTTGATGAGAGAGGATTCCAGTATATTTAGATAACATAGGCACAGAATTGTGCCTCTACTACATCTTTTTCAATACTTGGGCATGCTTCCACCAAGGGAGGTTTCTTATAGCCATAGTATGGGGACATTAGGGATGTGCTTTGCCTTACTACTTTTTGTGTTGGTGGTTTGATGATTTGGTGTTTATTGCAGTACTAGTAGTTCAGTGGGGCATCTCTACTGGATTTTGGCTTAATGACAATTCTGTCTTGATCCTTCAATATGCAGATGATACCATTGTTTCATTAAAAGTAGTGTGGCTAAAGGCAAGAGGCATCTTAATAATATTAGATATATGTACGGAGCTTCCAGGCCTTGACAACAACCAGATGAAGTTTGCATTTGTTCCTTTCGGGCTCTATGAGAGGGAGATTGAGGTTTGTGAGCATGTGTTTGCTACTCCTCATAAGAACTTTACATTCTCTTATTTAGGGCTACCCTAATGAAGGGTCATCTCAGACAAAGACAAATGGATATTGCTTTTAATTAAGAAGATGAAGTGTAAGCTTTTGGTTTGGAAGGCCCCCTGTTTGTTTAAGGGGGAGATTTGTGATGTCGAAAGGTGGTTCTTTCCGCAATACAAGATGTAATTTATCTCACTCGTCTGCTTCCTAGTGGATTTCACCGTTGTTTGGAGACGATTATGTGTAGATTTTTCTGGTGCAACTTTAATACTCCCACGGGATTCTGGTGCAACTATAATAGCACAGGGCACCGGATTCAAAACCTTAGAAATGCCCATACCCCGTGCCTAATCGAACGCACAATTTTCCTACAATCAGCGCATATAGGAACGGGTTCGGAACGCGTACCTTTCCTTTGGGGAGGCTGGGCAGCGAGAAGACGAGCGTGGACACGGGAGCCGCTACGAGGGTGAGGACAAGGGACCCCACGAACAACCCCGGCAGGTTGTTCAGGCCCAGCGATATCGCGCCGTCGTCCCGGAGCGGAAGGATCACGAAGTACGCACTCAGCAGCTTCAGATCACCAACAATTTTCGTCAAAGTCGACCTTCGATCGGACGCAGTGCACGGCATGAAGGAACGGACGAAGGAATTGATGAACTTGAGACTGGAATCGGGATCCGAGTCTTACGAAGAAGAAGCACGAGGCGGAGCTGATGAGAGTGGAGATCTCGTGCGGGTGGACGGTCACGATCAACGACAGAGCCGCCTCTAGGTGGGATCTGAGCGGCATCGGCCGTCTGATTGGGTTCCGTACGCTGCGCCGTGGTTCCCTCGCCCGCGGCGGCCGACGGCGGTTCATGAGCGACGATGGACGGGAGCGGGATTCTCCCCGCCCATGGCGATGTGCTTGCTAATAAACGGGAACGCCGGGAAGGGACGTGCCTCAACGTTGTGCCTTGTTTTAGTGTAGAACTAGTTTATAAGTTTGTGATGTATGATCATATATATTTGTATCTAATATTTTTTTGGTTTTTATCCGTTGTGCCTCTATGAGATATTGCAATTTAAGTTATATCCTTCTCTTTTTTGAAATATCAGTCGTGTCCTTATCTTCTTGCAAAATTCACAGTCCTACCCTTTTGTAATATCAGTTATGCCCCTACTTTACCTTAACAGAAGGATGGAATTGTGAATTTTACAAGAAGGTAGGGGCATAACTGATATTCCAAAAAAGAGAGGGGCATAACTGAAATTGCAATATCTCAGAGGGGCACAACTGATAAAATCTATATTTTTTTGTTGGTCTTGTTTCCAATGTATTTTTATTTTTGGAGAATAAGCACTATAACAAGGGTGTCAATTTTTCATTCAGTGTGGTTTTCAAAGTGTGTTTATTCTCATTCACATCACATTATTTCACCTTACTTCACATTTATTCTTATCTTTATTCTACCTTACATATCCTTATTCCATCTTATTCTCCTTGTTCATATCTTTACCGCCAAACAAAAAATGGATCATTATTCTCATTATTCCACACCCTTATTCATGATTATTCTCACACTCTCTAACTGTACCATGCATACTCACACATTAAAGGGCAACAAAAATCAGCAGTACCTACTTTCATGAATTATTCTCATTGGAATTAAAGGACAATAAAGATCAGATGTGCTTAGTCACATGCATTTATTCGTGCTAGTATTAAAGAGCAACAAAGATCCGTCATTCTTTCTCCCATGCATTTATTCTCATGCATGAAAGGGCAACTAAGATCAGTCGTGTCTACTCCCATGCACTTATTCTCCCTGATCGCCAACATTAAAGGACAACGAAGATCAATCGTATCTTCACCCATGCATTTATTCTCGCTAGCATTAAAGAGCAACAAAGATCAATTGTGACTACTACATTTATTGTTGATGACACTAAAAGCCAACAAAGATCAGTCGAGCATATCTCCCATGCATTTATTCTCGTTGGCATTAAAGGGCAACAAAGATCAGTCGTGCCTAGTATCATGCACTTATTTCCGCTGACATTAAAGGGAAATAAAGACATGTATCATTCCTACTCTCATGCGTTTATTCTCGATGGGTTAAAGGGCAATAAAGACTAGTCGTATCTCGCCTACTCAATGAGAATCTCATCCCTTCCTATTTGAAATCATTAAGAAGAGAGAGTTTACAAAAAAATGCTCTACCGACATTGCACTCCCTCCACCATGTCCAAATCACATCTCATTCAATGAGAATCATGTCCCCATCACAATCCTTTGTAAGCCATCCTACCAGTCGCGTGTTCATGGAGCTTAACGTTAAATAATTTTTCATCTCTTCTCCCACTCTCCCTTATCTCCTCTCACCTTCTTCCATCTTCTATCATGGGTTGTCAATTTGACCTCAATGATTACGACGACGATTGGGCTAACGACAACGGGGGTGACGATCACGGGAGCGATGATGGGGGCAACGGCGACGACATGGTCGATGCTCAGTGGAATGTGAGAAACCCCCTATCTGTGGATCCGGGTTACCCGTTTACACAACATTCGCAGTATTGTATTCATAATGGATCGCATTAGGTTACCGAAATTTAGGGAAATTTTTTCGTGATTTAAAATTAAACGCACATTTAATGTAAATAACCACAGAGCCAACAAGATGTGTCATCAATTCACATTTCATTAATTTTCATATATATATTACATGTATAAAAGAAACTAAGAGTGTATACATGTATCTCAAAATACAACAGAAGAGAAAGGAAATACATAAATAATATTTTGTACATAAACTGTAGCAAGAGTATCATCGAGTATAACAGCGGATGCTTGAAGTCATCAGCTAGCTACTACGACGCTGGCGTTGTGCCTGCCACACATGCAAGGAACAAAAGAATGCCAATAATTGTTACATACAATCCAACATATTTAAATCAACAGGTAATTTAGTGGCTTCAAAGGAAATGAGTACATATGTATTGAATTAAAAGTAGTTTTCAACTTGTGATGTATATGATTTTCATGATTACCCAGACATCTCATAATTTTCTATATATATATATATATACTTTATATATTAATTGATGACATTTGTGTATGTTATTATCTTTTATCATTTAGATATCATGTTCATGGATCTTGATAGCGAGAATGATGAGTTTTTGATCTGATTCTTGATTCTATTTAATTTCTCAAGTCTAATATATAGTTTGTGGTCTTGGTCTGAGGGTCACCTCACACTATGACTCTAAAGCACGAAAATTACTTTTAAGGTTGGGGTGCCTCTTTAGGCATGCGGCAGGGTATAATGCATCTTAACTAAGTTCCCAACACATCTACTAGCTTATCTTATCACTCGTAGTAGTAGTTCTAATATCTGATTAATTGTCGATGATTGATGATGATTAATGATTCTGTACCAAGCTCAACTATAGCCAACTTAACTGTAATCCTATCCAAGCTCAATTGTAACTCCTCACCAAGACCTATTGGCGGAACGGTAATCAAAACTCAAATGGCGAGGAAGTCTCCTTAGAGACACTTCTGTCTCGCCCTCTAAGTGGAAGTGCAGTCCAGTAGAAGGCTAGGCATACTCCCAAACTACGCCTCTGAAATGGGTGGGAGAAACTCTCCGGATGAGCCACTCCAAAAACCGGCCTGACTGGTACGAGCAAACGAGCTCGTAAAAAAACTAAAACCAAGAGCTCCCTCATCCTAAGTACCCCAAAACATAGGTTCAGTGGAACTAGTCAAAAATCGAGATCCCAAGTGTAAAAACACTGCGAGCTCACGTAAAAATCGTAAAAAGTACTGAGATCATAGACCCGCGCACTAGGCGGTCATTGCCCTAACTGAGCTTCCTATCTCTTGCCCAGGTGATGGTCACTATGCCCTCGCACGGTCAGGTGAAAGGGCCGCCATGACCGGTAGTATTAAATATCAGTCATCACTTGAGTTTTTTTTTCAAATCATTTATTTATGTCAACACTCATTAATAAGTTAAAGGGGTTTACCAACCAGATGATTGACTGATAGAGTCTTTGATCTAATGTTACATAGTATTGAAGCAATACACAATGACACAATCCTAACCCTAGTCCCATACTAGAATAGTCAACTCAGAAAGAAGTACCGGTAAGTATCTATTTTAGTTAACAAGAGATCTCCTTGTCCTATTATAAAAAGATGAAGCTATATGAATCTTAGTCTGAGTTCTTAAATAAAGTTTAATGAATGCAAGTAGATCTTAATCTAGAATGTTAAAAGTCAAATCAGGGTAGTAATCTTCTCCTATTCTTTACCAAACAATACGTGGTTAAAAATTCATATACTCTGGGCAATAGGTAAATAGGTTTTAAATGATAATTTTTTTATTACAATGCATGTTCCGATATTAGACTAATAGAGTAGGTACTCTAATTTCCAAGGAATTTTTGTAGGTATTTGGATTCAGATTTTTATAATTGAAATTAACACCAGAATTTCAATAGTGAATGTAATCCAAGTAATATCTTTAATCAGAGGATTAAATATACAGTAATTACTTTAATTTCAAAGGCCGACAATAGCAGATTTTAGGTTGAAACTCTTATTTAATCAAGACCAATTCACCGCAATTGCTCAAATTTCAAAGTCCAACCTAGCACAGATCTTAGGTTTAAAATATACATTTAATCAAGATCAATTCACCGCAATTGCTCGAATTTCAAAGTCCCACCATAGCACAGTTTTTAGGAAAGTGTCGTCTAAATTTCTCTCGTGATTCTATGATCAATGCGAACACATCACTTACTCGCCAAAACAAACACATGCTATATTTGATCTCATGATTGGGCCTTGCCATCTTAATAGGCCGAGTCATATTTAAACAATATATTACTAAATGCTAAATGCTGCCTTCAGAACTAAAATAAATAAAAAATGATAATAATATAAATAAACATAACCTTTTGAAAACTAACCCAGACGACATCTTTAAATGACTTCTCTTCTATATTAGACATAATCATAATTTCAATATTATTCCAAGAAATTTCTATATGTGTTCACCATTTACATGGAGCACAAGAACTTAGGTGATTTAACTACCAGTCATTGTTATGCATCTTATTCCCTAATTATAAAAAGAATTTAATCATAAACGGTCAACCATAGCAGGAGATAGATGAACAACTACTATTAATTTAGCTCAAGAAACATGCACAGCAATAATAGGGGGAGTGATTGTACATTTGGATTCGATGAAGTGACATGTAATGCCTCATGCTCACAAGAAAATATCCCTCGAATTCTCAACATATACTACTCAAAAAAGCATTAATTAGGGGATCAAAAATGGGTAGAATACCATGCATGGAAGAACGGAGGAGAAGAGTGGATTGTACCTTCTTGATCTCAAAAAATGGAGGTTAACATTGCATGCAAGAGCAAAAAGGAGGTTGCAGCTTGCTTGAGCAGCTCCAAAAGTTTTTTTTGCAGTAGGAGGAACTTCATTTGGAAGAAAAGGTTGCAGCTTTTTAACAATCAAAGGAGCAACAAGAGCTTCAGGATCAACTTTCCAACAATTAACCGGGAGTTGAGAATGAGAAGGGGACTCCTCACTCGTTGGAATTTGGGGATTTCTCTCCCACGATGGAAAATTTGAGAGGGAAATAAGAAGAGAAGTAATGTCCTCTATAAATAGGGAGGGGTTCAAGGAGTGATGCCAAATAGAGTACGAAAATCAAACCGAGTGGCTGTGAAAAGAAAAGGCCAAATGGTTGGGCGGTACAAATTATTTTTCTCTTTCTTATTTAAAATACCAAAGTCGTCCGCATTCACGTCTCGAGTCTCCGATTTGGGTGTACAATGGCTCGTTTTGATCGTCTTTGAATGACGATCAAAATGAGTATAATATTTGCATATTTTGGATGGGTATAAATTCCCAAAATTCTCGAGATGTGGTTTTGATTTGTAACTAAATTTTATTATTTTAAAATATCAAACGATCTCCGATTAACAACCGATCGATTCCGCTAGTCTTATTTCGTCGAGTCGGATTTTTATGTGGTCTCAGTTTGTTTTACATTTTCAAATTTGTCTCACAACTTGCATAATGATGCAGTCGACTTTTGATCGATTGCGACCAAACGAATTTTTGATTTGTGATCAATGGGTCGATATGGGTTTATTCAATATTAATTGAACATTAATTGGTCATGTGGATCCTTAGTCGGGTCAAATTCGAATTATTCAGATCTGGATGTTACAAAATGGTCGTTAGACAAATCCCATGAAGTATTTTATTTTATTTAGAATATACAAATATAAAAATGGTAGAAGAATTATGCCAGTAATAAAAAGGCAAATTATGAGTTAGTTTAGAATTTTTTATTTAGCAATAATAAAAGTATATATTTTACAATCCGACGATAAATTTGTAATAAGAATTTTGTGAGCAATGAATGGTATTGATCCAGAAGACAAAGGCGTGGAGATAGTAGAAGGTCTCGTTGGTCGCAATGTTGAAGACATTAATGGGTATGATACCCATGATTACATTGATTTAAAAGAAAAGATATGTTTATGAAAGGAAAAAATATATATTTGTGTAATAATAACACAATAAGCTATCGCGTCCCCGATTTTCGGGCAGTCGGATCCTCCCATATCTGGATCTGCTTACTCAGCAATAATTTATTCAACAATCACAACTAACATTCATAAACAGACTGCAAATAAAATACTCGAAAAAAAGTATTTCAACACTTTTACATTCGCAAAACAAAGTTCACATGATACATTATCTTATTATAACCGTTTACATGTACATCAGCCGGAAGGAAATACACAGAAAGAATAATAACTACCTTACAAAGGAAAGCTATTGTGGCTGGCTGGATGTCTACTATGTAAGCTGGCTGGATTACGAAAGTCCTTGACTCACCGATACATGTTGGGTTTCCATAAATCATTGGATAAAAATTAGCGAATGCTAAGAAACAAATAAGAGAAAAGTAAACAAATGGGTAACTTTTCAAAACTTGTTATCACAAAAGTTCATTCCTTCTCATTAATTTAAGTCATATTCATTTATATTCCATGTCAGAGATTAGTACAATGAATTACTTCACTACTATAAGGACTCCGAAGCTGTGGACACTTTGGGATTGGAGATTGCGTTGATCTTGGTAAGCTTATGCTGTCGCACATAACCTCAACCAATCCTCCAATAAAACCCTGACAATTTCCTCCATTTCTTTTATTAATCAGGGTCTTAACCCTCAACTTGGCAAACAAAGTAGCACACCGTCCTCGAGGACTCGATTGCTTGAAACCTCATGCTTACATTTGATCATATAACCTAGCGGCTTTAAATACATGTTGTCGTGACCCAGACGCTATTGAACCACCCGTGCCTCCACATGGCACGATCACATCTTCCGTCGTTCAACCTGAATATATTGGCTCTCGATACCAAGCATTGCAAATCATTCATTTCGTGCACACTTATCATAACAGAGCAACCGTGTACCACCTAGGTAGGGAAACGCTAATACAGGTTCCTTCCGACAAACCTACAGGTTGCATGCCCGACATGTAGTTCTACTCCCAGTCATCCTTAACGTGACTCACGATCCTTTTCAGGATCCAACTCAAAACACATCAATTCCCATGATGTAATTCATCTGTTAAGCCTTAGATTAGCGTAACCATAATTACCGAGTATAGACTTACATATATATTAATTCATATATTTGAATATCCAACATATGCTCTTTTTAACTTCCAAACCCTAACTTTCCAAACCTCTGCATCCATATGATACTCAGACTTTATTTTAGTGGGAATCGCAAAGCAACTTTTCATATCTTCTTAAAGATGGTCAAATTAGGGTTCTTCGTAGAGAAGAAAATAAAATCAGGAATTTCAACGATCTTATATGAAAAACCAACAACAAAGGAAAGGATTTCATTACTTAATCGAGCTCTCTCTCGCATATGCAGTGCTTTATCGTGTTTCGTTTTCAGAAAGGATGATTTAAGGCTCCTGAAACGATCGAATTTCATTTTCGTATCAAAAACACTAAGAACGTGTCAAGAATGCGAAGAACGAATAAAGAACACGAAGAACGCGAATAACACACGAAGAACACGAAGAACACAAAGAACGCTAAGAACATATTTTCTCTTGAAATTTCGGCAGAGTTTCCCTTTATATTGAGACATATTTCTCGGAAAATTTCGGGAGAGCTTCTACTTATATCAGGATATATTTTCGAAAAAAATCGGCAGAGTTTTCCCTTATATCGGGATATATTTCAAAGTAAAACAAAGAGAGTTTCCTCTATAAAATCAATCGAGAGGAAAACAACAACGAAATTGAAAGAATATAATTAAACAACAAGCGATGGAGAATCAGTAGACACCACGTGTCTTAAGTGAGTGAATGTGTGACGAATCACAGGGTTCATTGACGTGCACAGCCGCTCGCACCTAAGTAGGGTATTACACAAATTTCTCCATCAAAATAACTATAAAAGCGGAAAATAAAGAACACCAAGCAATGGAGAAATTGGTAGACACCAAACGTCTTATGTGAGTGAAAATGTGACGAATCACATGGTTCATTGGCGTGCATAGCTGCCCGTACCTTAAGTAGGGTGTTACACAGATTTCTCCTCGAACCATAACAGAAAGCGAATCGGAAAGAAGATGAATCGAAAACCTAGCACACGAAGCAACTAAGAGAGGATCGCACCTTCCTCCTCGTTCTCCCGACAACGCTTCCGTAGCGCTCCTTCCTCGCCTCCCACTCCTCCTCCCGACCTCTCGACCCTAGCCTTTGGGGTGGTGGTGGTAGTGAAAATCGTATAGAATGAATGGGTAGGAGGGGCTATTTATAGGCTCCTGAAAACCGCTAACCATGATTAGAAAACCATGGTTTAGACCTTAACCACGGTTAGCAGCCCATGGTTTTGGCCAAAGGCCCATGATTTTGGCCAAAACCTATCCGAAACTTAGGGCTTAAGTGAGAACATTCTAGAGGATTCTAGATTCGCTAATGACGCTTAATTAACACTAATCGTGATTAACTTTTACAAATCGTGATTTAGCTTTCGCGGCTTATGCTTATCTTTTGCTAACTATTGATTAGTGTTTGTTAATGATCATTAGCGGCATTCAATCCGTCATTAGTTCCTATAATCATGCTTAATTAGTCTTAATGATAGTTATTATGGGTTAATGACATCTTAATCCTCCTTACTTCTCTTTCTTCCGAAAATCATAACAATTCGAAACGAAGTCCGATTCACACGAAACAAATTCCGTTGGTTTCCTTTTGACGAGCTGAATCTTATGATATTAGATCCGAGAGATGCCAAGTTCAAGGTTTTACATAAGCAGAGCTTTCAAAAATAAAAGATATGTATATTGAGAGTAACATTTAAACAATATATCAAAATTATTACATTAATATCTAATGTAGTGTAAGAAAAAATATTTACAAATTCATTTGTTTATTGATAACTGTTTAAATAGATTCTTACAATATAACATGTTTAAAATTACACTTACATGTTAAACAAAATTTTTTTTCATTTTCAACTCCTGGTTTCAATATGAATTGAGTTACATTAACTCCAATACGTAAAATGGATACATGTGTATAAGAAGTGAATATATAAGGAAATACAAAGGATAGATTGAATGTATAGAAAAAAAAGAAACTCTGAAAATTGGTGGATTGTGAAGTTCATTAGACTAGATTATGGTTAACAACAATTTCAATAAAAGGAAAGAATTCAAATAAAATTATCAGAAGTTTTGTCATGTAGCAAATTATGAGAATAAATTCAAATTTTAAGATTCGTAAAAATTTGGAGACTTTAGAAACATAATATAAGTAAAAGAGACTAACCAACATAAAATGTGCATGTCCATCCGCTTCATTTGTTTAGCAAGTTCATTAAATCTAAAGGTAAATTTAGTCAGAAAGATAAATTACCTCATTAGGACATAATTATAGTTACAAAGGAAAATCTATTTAAAATGAGTCCAATTTGCCGGCATGTAAGTTGAGATGTTGACTAAAACGAAGAATTTAGGTGTATTTTCAAATTTAAGTTGCGTGAAATACATGAGACTCGGTCTCTATTACCTTATATCACAATTACAAAATAATATTAGAGGAAGTTGATGAGATCTATCCAGTATAAATCCTACATTTAACTGTTTATTTTTAGAAAACAAATAGCTAAATATAGATCATAATCATATTACTAACAATCTATACTAAAATACACCATGATATGTAAAAGTATGATTTCTTATAATATGATTTAAAAATGTATATCAATTAATATATATATATATATATATATATATACTGAGTTACATATGATTATACATGTTAGAAAATAAAATGATCATATTATAATTGATATACAATTGTTGATCCACTTTTAAAGAAATATACATAGAGACTCTATATGACGTTTAGAAATAATTAATATTATTCGAGTTTCTGAAATCATATTATCATAAAGAGAGGTTTAGAATTGCATGTGTCCCATCCCCCTCTCTGACATCACATCACTTATTCATCTTCATCTTTACATTGATCGTTATAACTAAATGCAATTATCTGCACTATGCACAATTGTTCCCCATCAATGCCTACTAACCCCTTTTGTCTTAGCTATCGGTTCCAACATATTTGTTTTGTGCTTCTTCGTCAATTCCCATAATTGACCACCATTTTATTTTTTGCACCCCATGGATCTTCCCTAATATAATTACCGTGATTACAACGAACATACGATTCCACAACCGAAATATGCAATATAACATAAGTAGGGTAATTTTGCATAAAGGATTTGAATTAAAATTTTCTTTTCCTTCACTTCACATCCATCATTCATTTTCATTCCAATTCATGTCTACAAAAATATTATATGTATGCATCAAAAAGTGTGTTCATACATGGTTAGGGCTGCTAATCGAACTGAACATGTTCGTATTCGATTAGAGTTCGTTCGATAATAGTTCGAAAAATATTCGTTCGTTTCTAAATGAACTGAACATGAACTCCAAATTTTAGTTCGATAGCTTAATCAATCGAACATGAACATAACATATGTTCGTTCGATAAAAGTTCGAGTTCGATATATGTATATGTGTGTGTGTATTTGTATGTGTAACTTGGTATTTATACACTTAATAATTTGGAGGTTAAAGAAATTGTGGTATTTATTGGACTTTCTACCACTTTAATTTGAATAATTTCTTATTTTTACCGCTTATCGAACCTTGCTATCGAACTCCCGTTTCGAACTTGTTCATATAAATAAGTTTTAGTTAAGTTGAATTGTTAACGAACTGTTATCGAACCGAACTCGAACGTTCGTTTTCTAAACGAACTCGAACATTTATCGAACCGAACTCGAACTCGAACTTTCGAAATTCCTTATCGAACCGAACTCGAACATAGGTATGTTCGTTACAGTTCGGTTCGATTAGCAGTCCTATACATGGTATATATCATGTCTCTCAAATTGCTACAAGAAAAGCAAAAGTAATAAATCTACAAGTATTGTACCACAGAAAATCATGTAGCTGCATAAAAAAGTAGATCCAAGCAAACAACATCCGCTCACTACTGCGGCTTCTTCTGAGAACATGTGGATCCAACACATAGGTACTTTATGAGCATAGTTGCCCAGTACGATATAAAATTTTATAACAAGTAAGGTACTAAAGAAGTGTGCAAAAGAAATAAGTAGGTAAACTATCATCATATGAAAATACAACTCTAATCATTTTTATTAGATATAAATAACCCGAACTTCGTGGATAATCTGTGATTTTCGTCTATATATGACCTCACATTATGACTCTAAGATAAGATGAAGGCCTTGGGGTCGGGTGTCTCTGTAGACATACGGTGGAGTACAATGCATTCTAACCAAGTTTCCAACACTTCCACTTAACTCCACTTACAAACTGTAGTTTCGACTCTCAATTTAGATTCCAACCCATATCATCGTGAACCGCCCAAGTCCACTAGCCACGTGTAAGAGTCTACGATGTCGTAGGACACGAGTAAGAGCACTTATTATCAAGATCATTTGTATCATAGTCGAAACACCACAACCATTCCAATCCTCCTCATGCACAAAAGATTTGTATTTCATTCCCAACTAAATTAACCATATTTTCCAGAACTCCTCTCTTAGTGTTCCCGCTGGAATACTAACCAATGCGGCACGCCAGCCAATACACGAGTGTTAACCCTAAGTGAACAAGCGAACCACTAGATCACCAACCATAACTACTTGGCATGCTCTCGAAGCACCAGACTAGAGGTACGCAAGTACTGGGACTGAACACCGTCAGATTTGTACCTCGGAGTGTCAAGCAACACAGTAGCGGTTGGGAATCGTGGCCATCTAGGCTTCTACCCGAAGTCCCAATGGTGCATGCCCCTCACTTGATGGCAACTACTTCACCACTCGACCGTCGTAATATTTCACCGAAAAAGAGACACCTACTAACGGGGATCAAGATCAAATGCTATTAAGGATCATCTCTTGTCAACATTAGTGGTGGACTCGATTCTCCGTCTTGTCTGGGTCAGGATATCCTGGAAATTTAATGATCGGCATATGCAACAAGGTTTCCATTAGCCCACCTATACCCCAAGTAGGTTCTGAACAAACAAGGTTGGCCATTGTACATTCTAGTTTATGTTTGGAAGCTTAGATAGATTATTGCAGGATTAAATTCACAC
The DNA here is from genome assembly GCA_037367405.1 of Ottelia alismoides. NCBI lineage: Eukaryota > Viridiplantae > Streptophyta > Magnoliopsida > Alismatales > Hydrocharitaceae > Ottelia > Ottelia alismoides. The sequence goes on from JAZKJV010001236.1 coordinate 181,351, forward strand.
AAATTTAATAAGAAACTGAAAAACTGCCCATAATTAACCTGAATGTGGGACAACCCTGACTATATTTAGAAGTAATTTCCTGTAAATGGCTCTTATCACTAAACAGTAATCCTAATAGCACTAGAACCCAATAAACAAAACAGTAGATATAACTGCAGATCCATCTCTATCTCTCAAGGCAAAATATAAAAGATTCTGAAGAAAAGGGGTGGGATCTTATTCTTGTTTTAATTTTAAAATATATATAGGATCTAACAAATTCAGAGTTCAGAAAAAGAAAGAAAAAGAATCAAAACAATCGGTGGGAATCTTTTATCCAAATTCCAAAATCATATCCTACATAAACATGGAATTGTTAATAAATGTAAGCTACAGATCAGTGGAAATGATTCCATCAATTGTAGAGCAAGAAAAAAATGCATCATTGACTTTCCTCTGTTGCATAAATATATGAAATCCCCACAGGAGCCTCTTCCATGTGAATGGTATTCTTAAGAGCAAAGATAGTACTGCTGCGATTCAGCCCAAACTGTGCTGAGACTTCTTCTTTACCATTGTTTCCATCTCGAAAACATATGATGAGAGAACCACCCTCAATATTTCTCTTAAAAAACTCGAACCATGCATATGTTCATGTAGACTGATACCCTGAAGGCAGATTAACTGTTGGGAGGAAAAAGGACCAACATTGACTGTACTGAACAAGCACCAGATAGTTTGACAAAGTGATACAATGTTGCATAACAAGATCTATTAAGTAGTCAATTACAGTAATACACACTCATAACAGAAAGGAGTTGTTTGAATTTCGAAATAGGTAAGAAAAAGGAGTCATTGTAACGTCACATATGATTTATAACCTATTCATCATGCATACATGGATCAACATTTGTAGGAAGACATTCAGGTCATCGATTTAGCAGGCAGATTGCGAACATCAGTTTGGTGTTGCTACTGCTAGATAAGTCATCAGATGTATCCAGATCAAACGAGGCGTGTACTCATTTTGTATGTTGTAGAACGATCCAAGCAAACAATTAAACATAAGCAATCACATGAAGAGCACACACAATTCAAGTGGAAAACAGCGTGGAACCCGCAACAAGGAGGAGACATCATACCTAAAAAATCGCAACCTCAAAATCTTCACCCGTGGAGAAACGGTGCATTCGACGCTCCATTGGCATCACGAATCGACACACGAGGACGACCTTGACCTCCTCTACACGTTGGCGGCTTCGGATCGTCGATCCGACGCACTCCGGCGAGTTTCGGTGGTGCTCTGATGAAGGGGAGGGAGGGCTGCTCTTGGATGTTGGGTATTTTGGAAGAGAGAGAGAGAGATGGAGAGAGAGAGTGATTTTGATTGGTTCCAACCCGAATTCGGATCCGGATTTAGTCTGAATTTGACCTGGACCCGATCTCGCCAAAATAAATGTAACTCATGTTTTCGAACTCGGATTTTCGCATTCTTAGACTCATTGGAAATGTCTCGACGAGCACTACACGATGGAGTGCTCGATCGAAATTATTGGACAATGGATAAGAGAAGTTATATAAAATAAATTTGAATCCCAATACAAGGGGATCCACACAAACATTGCCAATTTAAGAAAATTTGTGGTGGCATCTGTTGGTGATTTCCTTGATGGGGTTCCAAGAACAATGGTAAATGAAGACGCTCTCGTTGAATGTCTCATGTCCTTGTGACCTAGAAATTGGGAAGACATTTGCTGGCTACTTGAGGGTGAAGAGATTATATTGTCAAGTTTCAAAAAATAAAGCTGAAGGGCAAGGAATTTACATTGTGTAGAATTATGGGTGGAGCTAATCTAACATACTTTATTGTCGTCGGTACAATTTTTAAATCTATGTGGATCATCATCTCAACGTTCAGAGAGAGTCGAGTCCTAATTGAGTTAAATGCAAAGGGCTTTAATTCCTAGACTCTTTTACGGTGAAAGAAAGATACAATAGCCGAGTTCCACCTTACCTTCATACAATCCCATGGGTCACATGGTTCAATGCTAGATTCATTTATCATTGTTGGAATTTGATTAAAGGTGATGCTGCTAAGGCGATGTATTTCCTTCGGTCGGGATGGGTGATTATTAGGGAAATCATCCACATTTTCTTCTCGCTTGTGCCCAAGGTCTTCTCGTCGAGGAGCCGAAGAATTGCCCTTTCTAATTGATGATAATTAAATTGAAATTCTTATAGACGGGCAATATAGAAACTCGCCGAAAATGACCGCAGCTAGAAATAATACATATAATCAATTCGCAATGTAGTCAAGATTATTTATTTTACTTGGGTTGTCCCAAGATCGAACTCAGGGAGGTAATGCGAGGGTTCAGAATTAATATCTAAATCATTTAAAAAAATAGGTTTTCAAAGAAGGAGAGCTATTCTTGGTGTTTTTCTACTTTTTCAACCTTTTATGAGTTTTAGAAATTCAAAAGATGTAATTAATTAATCAAAAGAAATATGATGCATGGTTTTACAAATACTTTTTATTGCGCGAGAAAATGATGATATGTCGTGTAGGAAAAGAAATAAATAAATGCACTATTTTATGAATTTTAGATGATGCAATGATATGGTGAAATAATGATGCAAAGTGATGATAAATGCATAACAGGTCAAACCAAGCCAATCCAAGCAAAGCAATCCAATTAATTAGCCCCCCACTCTTTATTTATTTCAAAAAATGTTCAATCAATTTATGCATCAATATAACCCCAGTTAATCACTCGAATCAACGCACGGGTTATTAAGCAGTAGAATCAAAGATAAAGAATAGTTATGCTCAAAACTAATAAAAAAACTCCTCAATTTAATTGGCGATCGAAAATATCCAAATAAATGTCTCAATATTCTAGATGATAGAGAATGAGACGAGATCAAATAAACACCACGAACGTGAAAATCATATAGATAGTTCACAAGATGTGAATGAATAGATCATAGGGTTCGGATTGTAATAAAATAATTAAAATATCCACAATATTACCCTTCAGAGGGACCTTTTGGTAATTATACAGAGTCACCTCGGTCTCAATAGAATTTACCCATGGTGGAGTATCTTTGTAATTTCTCGAAATCGAGGGGGCTTCTATGCAAATTCCCCAAATCACGCACACTTCATGTGTGACCGAGATCTCTTGGCGATTTAGGAAGAGTCCGAGGGTCGAGGTGCAATTTACACTATCGTGCACGTCAGGTGCACATGGGGAGCAGAATCTCGGGTGGAGCCTTTCCTCCACGTGTCGACTTCTGGTCGTTTCGCTCCTCCCAAGGTTGACGGCTGGGTACTGCGGTTTGGAGATGATTTGGGGTGTTGGATTGCAGCTTGATCAACAGGTGAGCTTTGGTCGAGAATGGTCGGCTGAGATGGCTTGCATTCTTGATTGAACGCAAATTGTACGCCCTCGAAGTAGCATTGGCGATCGTCGTCGAAGGCGGAGGAGACCAGGGAAGACGAGATGGTGGCATATCGTTATGCAAAGGCAGGAGAAAAGAGGAAGAAAACGAAGAGTAGGAGGTGTCGCATATAGGTGGAATGGCTGAGGCCAACTTTGGTGATCGCCTTGCTGCGACCGGAGCACGGCATGGCTCCGTTGTTTTGGAAGAGCAACAGCACAAGGGGGTTTCCTTTGTGGATATCGCCTGGAGCATCTTCGCCTGAGGTGGTGACCATTGTCACCGGCTACCTCTCAACTCTCTCTTTCTCTCCGTGTAGAATAATGACGGATAATCTCAGATTGTCATTGGAATCAAGTACTATTGGACATGCGAGCCCACGACGAGCCATTATGCAATAAATGTTATTGCACATATCATCCCCTGATCTGAAATGAAGAATAAATAATTTGCATAATAGGTCCCTTAGTACAATTAGGGTTATGTACCATGGCCATCTTGATAATCATACAACTGTTGATTCAATTATTAAATAATAGAGGCTGGTGCTTGGATGAATATCTAAAGAGTTAGATCGATGACTCATCAAGTACCGTCAAATGATTATTAAGAGATGATCTCCAGCCTGAGTAGGAGATGGCAATCCTTTCTCACACAGGCTGATATCTGACCGACCTCTTGATGCAGGTCCTCTACATGGGAATAAAGATTCGGAGGTGTCAGATTAGTTAGGTCAAAGAGTTGACTTAAGGAGATCGAGATAACCAAAGTCCTATATCGTATGCTGTCACGATACATGCACACATCCTCTGACCGGAGACAGATGTGTTACTATATGTCTGAGTAAGTACATTTGGAAGACCAATAGGTTGATGACCTAATCAAGGTCTATACACCGGCGTGCTGGTGTGCATGCAAGGGCATATGAGTAATACAATCTCTCGAAGGGATCATACATGTTCATTACTGAACCGGAAGACATGAGCTCACTCATGAGATATTGGTAAGAATCAAATTCCGTGTATAGTCGTCTCGCTTTGGAAGCTTGACTGAATTTGTAGGTTTGATATATACTTTTGGAAAGTATATGATCAAGACCTAGATATGATATATGCTTTTGGAAAGTATATGATCGATACCAACTCCCAATGATCAAATGAGAAACTTACTGATAAAACCCTGAAGTATACAGTATAAAGTTGATCTAATACTTCGGGTTTATTATGGGTCTTCCAGTATGCAGGATGTACATGTATTGGGAATACTTGAGGGTGATGTGATCATAAACGAGTGTATAACCATGACGCTTCCATTCCTAGGGAGTGATGACACGGGTTTGGATTTTAGTGACTCCTCTCAGTAGAGAAGTAATCTGATCTTGGTCCAAATGTTGAACATTGATATGAATGTGATCCAGATACAATGAGAAGATTAGATCTACAGTTCTGATTTAATCAAGCATCTGTGTGAGGTCTGCAAGATCTGGATTTGAGATTTGATCTTAATGTCCAAGTCACTATACGTGGAACAATACAATCACCCTGTCCTTATCTCCAAGTATCCGCGAAGAAAGCGTATTATCCTTGAAAGAGTTCATAGATAATTTTATTGTTGATATATGTATCCAAGCATCGAGAAAATTGATAATTAAATGTGATTTAATTATCATAGATAATATGAATTCGATTTATATTATAAGGAGAGTTATCTGAGATCATTAAATGTGATTTAATTATCAAAGATGTGAATAATGTGAATGTGATTCATATTATTGTGGGACATGAGAATAGAGATCCAAGATGATTAAATACGATTTAATTATCATGGATATGAATATATGGATAGCATTATCCATATTAATCATATAAATTATAAATGCGATTTATAATATATTAGAGAGAGCATATTATGATTTATATTTGTTAATTAATTATTGATGTGAATTGGATTCACATTGGATGATTAATTGAAATATAATTTACATTTAGTTTTGGGTTGTGAATAAGATTCACATAATTTCAATGACATGATTGATATTTTCCATAAGATTATTTGAAATTATTTTTTTGTGAAAATATTGTCAACAAGAGATGATGATATATATCATGAGATAATGAGATCTCATGATAATTTGAAGAGATAGACCAAGTCCACCAAAGAGGAGTGGACGGCTACAACTCTCCATGAGGAGAAGAGTAGCCGTCCCCTCTTATGGGGAGATTGGTTTATTCTCTTCATTATCTTTTCTCTTATCAAAGATGATTTAATTTCAAATTAATTTTTTTTGAGTTATCAATGAAAATTAATTTAAATTAAATCATTAGTTGTTGTGTTTTTACAACAACATCTTAGCCATTGAAAGAAACACAAATCAATCTCATCCATTGATTATGTGTATTCCATGGATTGTGATCCATGGACTCCCAAAATCCGATATAAGAAGAGGCATCCATTGCTCTTCAGTAGACAACACATATGATTAATGAATGCTCTCTCTCTATTTTCTCTCTACATGCCCACTCTCTCTTTCTCTCATGTGACCGTCGACCATGGATGCCCTAGAGAGATCCTCCATCGCCGCAGTGTCGTCGTTATGCTGCCCAACCGTTTGCTCGTGGATCTCCGTCTACTTCAGTGTGCCTTGCTCGTGAAGAAGACGTCGTATCTCGTTTGTCGAGATCAGGAGATCTGTGGCTTGGATCATCAACATAGATTGCGAGAAGCACACATCTCATCCACGCTTTCGCAAGCGTCTCCTCCGTCGGATCAGACTTGAGACAGGAGGTCTTTTTGTTTAGAAACTCGATCGCAACCACGCTTCAAGAGGTAATCCTATTACTTGTTTGTGTTTTAAACGAAACGATCCGGGAAGTGTTCTTGGATCCTGTGATTTCGTCACATAGAAAATTTTAATTTCCGCTGCATCGAGCCACTAGTGCGACTAGTCGCTCCCAATCGCATTTGATGCGATCCACACGCTTCCGTGATGCGCTTGAGGATTTTTCCCGTATCCTTCAAGTACATATAGGAGAAGGGTCATTGAGGGTTACAGAGGGTTGAGGTTTGATCATTGTCGGGGATGTTGGCGATGGTTTCGGTTAGGTTGAACGACGGAGGGGATTTAGTCATTTGTAGTTAATAGGTTAAGAGAGAATAAAACGATGGAAATAAAAAGGGTTGTCGAGCGGTTGGGTTTGAAGTGATGGATCTCTGGACGTTAGAAGTGATAAGGGGGATAAAGTTAGTTATTGGAGATCAATAATGGGGATAATGGAGGTTTGAAGAGGAGGTAGAGTACTAGGGTTGATAAGCGAGGAGGGAGGAGTGGCGATTGTTTTGTTTTATAGGTGTATAAGTGTAAACATCCTATTTTCAGCTTCAAATGATGAGGGGTAGAATGGGAAATATTCTCGAGGATTAAAGCTCTTATCTCAACTCCGAGATTTGGGGGAAAATGGGAAACCCATATAGCAGAAAAATCCGATCCGCAGTTGCGGCCCTCTCGACAGCGTTGTCACCAACTGGGCACAAAAAGGGAACTCCATGTGATCTGTCTCTCCCTCCCTCCCTCACTCACTCTCATTTCATCAAATTCATCTATTTCTCTCTATCTCTCACTGTCAGTCAGTATTTGGTTTGGTGCAACTGGGTCGGACTGTTGGTTCAAATCGGTTGTATCGACCATGATGTCAACATGACGTCATCATTCCTATTATCTCGAGAACAATCGGGCCGAGCTTAATTTACTGATCCGACCAGTCGAACCGATTTTATGAAACGATAAAATCACATATATATACACACACATATGTGTATATATATATATGAAATAATCGTTTAAAATATCAAATCTTTCGAAATATAGCTTTATATATAAATACAATATTGTAATCATTTATATATTGTTGCTCAGGGCCGACCCTGAGGGTGGTTTTTGAGTGCAACCGCCCAGGGCCCACCAACTTCAGGGCCCATTTTAAGGCCCGTCACTTATATTACTCATTTACAAAAATATCCCTTAGATGTCTTGCCTTCCTCCCCACTCCTGAAAACAGTTACCACACTCTTCGGTTCCCTTTCCCATTCTTAGCGACATTTCTCATTCCGCCGCCACCATTTAAACCGAATCGACGATCGGAATCCAAAGTCCATACTCCAAACCCCCTTCTTTCTTATGAATCATGGTTTCTTTATCATTTGCAATGCACGTTATGGCTGCATCATCGTAATATTATTGAGAGTCGAGACATTGAGTTGCTGGCATCATCTTTTCTCGTTGGTCCATCCCCATTGAGTTCTTGAATGATGAACTCCATTACTGCAGTGACGCTGGACCGTCACCGAATCCTCTCTGCAACGCTATTTCCGCATCCAGTTTCGCCTGCATTTTATCATCTTATTTTATAGTTTACAAGAAAATATGGTCTCTTTTTTTAACGATTATACCCTCCAAATTGAAATAATACCACAAGGAATCTTTCTTTTAACCGAGGTGGTTCTCGTCACTCACTTATTTGTATTTTTCATATATTATATACTCGAAGAACAAATTGTAATTGGAAGATTAGTTTTCCTTCCAATACAATCCGTTACATCTCGATGTGTTGTTGTTTGTGAGACTTTGACGCTAGATATGAACACTTCTCTCACTATTCTTTATTTAAAATAAAAGGTAAGTTAATAGACCCAGTACTCCTTATTTTATCTAACTCGAAATATTGTAGGATGTATTTAGTTTGAAATATTGTTTTACATCATCTTCAATCTACAATCCCACTGATATGCACAGTTTGTCCTCTCATTTTCCTAAGATCGATGCAAACCGCTGCACTTATGTTGTAATGTTCAACAATAATGGGTGGGGGGGGGCATTCGATATCATCAAATCAATGTTATCACTGTTAATCTCTAGCTAATTTCATCACCACTACTCCAAGTCAGAAGATGCCCACAAAGCAAAAAATTGATGTTTAGCAGAGACGATTTGATGGAAGAAGATCATGAAATCCAAACACCCAATAAAATAAACTTCTTGTTCTTAAAAGCACCATGTTCACACATATAACAAAAAAACATCGCCATTGTTCTCGATATTATAATATACCCCAAAGAAAAATCTTCTGAAATTTGATGAGAAATTTTTTTAAAACATAGACTCATTTCTTATAATCTTATTTTTAATCGTAGGATGGGAGTCGGGACAATGTGTTTTTTTTACTTGGACTTCTAGGTTTCAACATTTAAGAGCAACTATTTGATTCTGTTTAAACCGAAGTGAGGAACATAAAGTTTTATTTGGAGTTGTTCTTTGCCGGATTGTGATTGAGGGCTCTACTAAGTTTGATGAGTTGCGGCGGTGCAATTGCCTGGTGCTATTTGATTCTTTTACCAGGTGACATTGTTCTTTTTTCTTTTCAAGATTTTTAGTTCATGACTTGTTGTTTGATGCTCGTTATATCACATCCGTAGGTCTTTGTAAACTTTTAGGAGTTTTTTTAGGAAGCTTAGGAATTTTTAAAAATTATATATATTTAAAACTTTTTATAAGGGCCCAATTTTTTCCTTTTGCCTAGGGCCCATGAAAAGTCAGGGACGGCACTGTTGTTGCTTCTAGAAAGTAGGAGCAAAATTGATATTAAAAAAAAGAAAGGGGTACGTTGCAATGTTAAGAAGGTCCCAAGGTTTGTTCCGGTGGGACATTGAAGTTCGGAAATCGAAACCACGAGATTCGTCAAAGAATTCGTGTTTAAATGATTACCCGAAATGATCAGGTTGGTGAATCTACCCGAGTCTGACCGCTTCCCCTCCCCTTCAGAACAAATATCTTTCAACATAGTGGTGATGGTAATAAGGTTTCTCTTCATTGCACCCTCACCTTCCTCGGATCTCACGGATTCTGAGATTTCTGTCGCATAGGTTACCGCTTGAACATCTCCGACCTCTGATGTCTTCGCAGCCGCTGCCTCCGCCGCCCCTCCGCCACCACACGACTTCTCATCCAAGGGTACAAGCTAGATTCCCACCGTTCTCCGCCCGAGCCTCAGCATCGCCCTCATCAGAAACGGAGGTTTGAAGCCCCGCATCAGTACAATCACCTCCGCCTACTCGCCCAGCCGCAAACCAGAACAACAGATATCCTCTATCTCGCCTGCATGCATCAGTGCTTCTCGGAGAATCTCCAACTTTCTGCATCGTAGTGGAGAACCCAGAGCTTTCATCTTCGAAGTTTCGCCGTCAACCCTCACAGTTCCATCGAGATATAACGATCTTCGCCACCAGATACGTCCCTTCGACTTCTGTGATACGCTGACCTCCAAAGCCCCCATCAACACCTCCTTCGCACCTGACGACGACGAAACCCTCAAACAAAGTAATCCTCCTGGCATACAGAGCATGTCCACTCCCGCGCCGGTCAAATTCGCCCTGAGATCTCCTCGGGAACCCTTTGTAAACTTCCTTCCTCCCCTTCCCCGATCAGGATACCAATGAGTAGGTCTTCGTTCTCCGCTCCTTCAGGCAAGCGTTGCCAAGAGTTTAGGGATCTTGACTCCGATTGACCCTGCAGATGGATTGTAAGAGTCTCCTCTTCCTCCTTTCGATTTGAGTGCACGAAAACCACCATCTTCTTCGACCATAGACCCTTGGCCACACACTCTCGTCGATGATGTCCCGGGCAGCTACATCGAAAGCATAATGGCTCCGCCACTGCACAAGTCTTGGAGATGTGATCCCCCATGCCGCATCGGAAGCACCACGGTCACCTCCGTCTTTTGCTTCAGCCGGCCATGGCCTTTCTTCTTCTTCGCATCGCTCCACAGCCCTTCCCCCGCCAGCTCCTCCATGACGACATCATCGGCATCCTCCCAATCATCCCTTCTCACGCCCTTGCTACTCTCGCCGATCAGGGTGGCCCTCTTTTCTCCGGTAAAGTGGATCTACTCCGTTACCTCAACGCTCCCGCTTGTGAGGCTCTCAAATATTGCATTACGTTTCTTAAAAAAACTACTATCTTTCTAAAACTTCTCCAAATTACTTTTCATTAAAGCTTTAATTTCCCAACATATTCATCATAGGTTGTCACTTTTTTTAAAAAAATATCAACACCTATTTTTCAAACAGATGCCCATATCTTCAAAAAAATATAAAAAGTAAAAAATAGAGTATAGTTCGAGATCTCTGTTTGACATTGACCTTCGACCGGAAACAATACATGGAGCTATAAAAATCGGACTCTACATGTATATGTTCCTAAATATATATTAGTACATATGTATTTGTCTGTATGCAGATAATTTTAAATATAAAGTATCATCTTTCAAAACTGTCAACCATAGCTATAAAAAAGAGCCCCTCGTCCTTCATGTGATTGTTATTTTACTTAAAATAATGTAAGCGATAGTTGGGAAACCCTAAGGAAAGGGAAAAACTACGGAAACATATGAACCCTAATCTCCTTAATTAGAGAGTAGAGCACTCTTCACTAAAGGAAGATGATTACATTATATAGAAGAATGCGTAACGATCACTCATCCATTGACCAATTTACCCATGTAACCAACCACAAGACAACTCAACAAGAGTGATCATACATTCATTTAAGCGAGATATTGTTTTATTTATGGGATTACACTACAATCCCTATAAACTTTTTAAATTACCTTCTCGACCTTTGAAATATCGATATTCCTCTCTCGATCCCGTAAACTTTCTCTGTCTTACCTCACGACCCATGCCATTAATCCGACTCATCAAATTGCTTGGGTTTAAGTCGAGTTAATCAAATCACACCAAAATTAATAGTGGATTTTAGGGTAATCTCTCTCCTTCGCTCTCTTCTCCATTCTCTTCTCCTCCTGCACAAGTGGACCCGACAACGTGCAGGGTCGGCTGGGGTGGAGCAAGGTGAGGGAAGGAGGTAGTGGAGGGGGCGGAGGCGGAAGAGAAGGCGGCTGGGGACAGAGCAAGGGGAGGAGGCTACTGGGGCGGAGCAAGGTTGGGGAGGAGGATGTGGAGGGGGAAAAGGCAGAGGAATAAGGGGAGGAGGAGGAGGCGGCTGGGGCGGAGCAATGCGAGGGGAGGAAGTGGAGGAGGGGGGAGGCAAAGGATCAAGGGGATGAGGAGGATGCCATTGAGGGTAGAGCAAGCGGAGGAGGCAGCTGGGGCAGAGCAATGTGAGGGGAGGAGGTGGTGGAGGGAGCGAGGGTGGAGGAGCAAGGGGAGGAGGAGGCGACAGCTGGGGGCGGAGCAAGGGGAGGAGGAGGCGACAGCTGGGGGCGGAGCAAGGGAAGGAGGCGGCTGGGGGCAGAGCAAGGTGAGTGAAGGAGGAGGTGGAGGGGCAGAGGCAGAGGAGCAAGGGGAGGAGGTGGCGTAGGGGAGGGTTGGAAGGTTGAGAGCGACACGGAGAGGTTGGCTACGACGCAAGGGAGGGATGGGAGGTCGAGGACGATGCACGGAGGTTGGCGACGATGCAGGGAGAGGGCTGGGAGGTCTAGGGCGACACAGGAGAGGTCGGTAGTGGTGCGGTGGAGGGCTGGGAGCTCGAGGGTGGCATGGGGGAGGTCGGCATCGGTATAGGGGAGGCCTGGGAGGTCGAGGGCAACGCAAGGGGAAGTCAGTGGCGGCGCGGGGGAGGGTTGGGAGGTCGAGGGCGACACGGGGAAGGTTGAGGACGGCGCGGGGGAGGTGGAGGGGAAGGGAATATAAGGAGGAGGGTTAAGGAAGAAGAGGAATGACATTGTTTGTAAATCTACTAAACAAAGAAGGTAATATGCACATCTTTTTAACGAAATCTGATTAAATTTATCAGATAAATGAATGGGCGTTAACCACCTGATTCGTGAATTAAGAGTTAGCAAGTTTCCGAAGTCGATAGAGGAATATCGATATTTCAAAGATTGAGAAGGTAATTTATAAAGTTTGTAAGTTTCGTAGAGTAAAAATCTCTTTATTTATATCTAATGAAGGTTCGTAGACTATCATTTTTTTTCTTTCCCATGCTCCATCTTTCCCCAACCTCTTCAATTAGATTTGACAAAGAATACAAACATACATATACAGGGATATCTTACCCAATTCACATTCATTTCCAAAGTCAGACATAAGATACACAGATATAACGAAGTTAGACAACATGGAAAATGTCACGCACTATCCTTGAAGAGATGATGTGAATAAGAATACATATACATATTAAATATATGTTAAATATATGTGGATAATTACTCAAAGATATCCTTCGAATAATGTGAATACGTAAGAAGAAGAAGAAGGCAAAAACAAAGAGAGAGGATGAACGAGTTCCACAAACCACACGATCATGATCAGTGATAATTTTGATTTCAAATTACCAACAACAAATCCAGCAAGAACACATTTCCAGGTTCATACGAATCCGTGGAAACTGCCCCTGAAATTAATCTCACGAAAGATCGCACGACGAAAGTTTCGACACCAAAAGAAATCATGGTTTCCAGTTCTCCACCTGATCGTCTACAAACCCAGCAAGAACACATTTCCATCCATGCCATCAAGCAAATGCATCACTGGCCGGCAGACCGACGCCCCTCGTCGTCTTCATCGCGCGTCGACAGCATATCTTCCAGCAATTTCTTCAACATTTCCATTCCCTCCCACTCGACAGCGCCGTCATCGGTGCCAGAATCCGCAAGAACTTCGGAACCAGACGTGCCACCATGGCCCTCCGTTGTTGAACCGCCGGCCGGTGCACAATCCGGCCCCAAGAGACTGCTGCCCCCGGCAGTTCCGAAAGAGGAATTGCTGCCACTGCCGCCATGGCTCCCAGTAAATCCTGAACCGTGTTCGCCAGAAGGAGCTTCTCGTCGTGTTTCTTGCTCTTCCCAGTCACTGTCGTCGACGTTGTTTTCCTCACCGGGTTGTTGGATGAGGAATCGGAAGAGAACGGGGTCGTTGTAGGTGACAATGAAGGCGTTGTAGAAGAAGACGCCTTGGTCGGAAGGGGAGGGCCAGGCGTTGATGGTGAAGACGATGGCGCCGGGCTCGGCGGAGGTCCAGCGGACGTGGCCGAGCATGTAGGCTGTCCGCCTGGCGGTCTCCAGCCGTATGGAGAAGAGGATCCACATGATGATCTCTCCCTAGCAGTTTTCTTGAGCTGAAATACGACTGGTTGTTTGCTGTGAGATGTCTGTGCCGTACTCTACCTAACCGTAATAACCGTCCTCTTACAGCAGGTGCTGTAACGCGGAGAGTCATTCGATCACCCTCAGGATATTTATATTTCATTTAAAAGTTGGATTAAACTGAAAAGTGACGCAATATTTACTGCTTTTGGTCTTTAAAGTCGAAAAGAAGCGATTTTTATTGCCATTATTACTGTTAATCCTGTTAATCCTGTGTGAATTTTCAGTTTTTTCTGGATTAACTGCCCATCTTATATCTGTTCACCTCAAATTCAGACATGGAGGAAAGTTTAATGTGATTTTTTGAGTTGAATATTTCTTCTAATTTTGTCGATTTGATATGAATTCATAGTTAAGCATATATACATGATCATAAGCATTGATCCATTGAGCAGCTGCTCTGGTTCACCACTATACGAATAATGATTTGGATCGAGGGGGAAGATGCTCGTGTCGCCCACACCATTGTGCTCCTTTGTTTGTTTTTTTTTGCAAAATCCTCGAAGAGAAATCAACCTTATTGAGTGAAACTCTGAATATTGTTCTATGTCCCCATGAGATTTCATCTTAATCAGATCTTCGTAGCTATTTTATCTTAAAAATCAAAGAAAATGTTAGTTTGGAAAATGATTTTGAAGTCTCGAGAATGTAGACTTTTTGTTTGGCCTTTGCAATAAAAGCAGTTACGAAGATCGGATCCACATAAAGTTTGATATGTGTGTGGAATTATATTGGCTGATTCGTCTACAAGGTTGGATTTTTCACTAGGACTTTGCAAAAGAAATTAAAAGGGGCACAATATTCCCAATATTCCCTGTATTGAAAATAGTCCTCACAAGCATGTAAGAATTACTAAGATTGATACAATTCGTTACGAACAATTTGATAGTTATGTTGTTGAGCATGAGTACGGTATAGATTGCGATCACATATTTAGAAATGTATCAAATAAGTAACCTTTTTATGAACTTCCTTGTATTTGACTTTTTTAACACATTAAAAATACTTATACTACATATCTACATGTTTAATGGTATTTTGCATAGATGGTTTTAAATTCGGCATATTATATAGATGCATGCTCAGACTATATTTTCAAGCTGGCTATCAATTGGGTTTTTATCATACTTCCCTATATACTAAAGTTTGGGTTTTATCAGTTGTACCCTCTTGGGATATTACAATATCAGTTATGCTCTTTTCTTTTTTGGAATATCAATTGTGCTCTTGATTTATTGACGTTCTATCACTCGTGTCCTTTGTTAGTTTAGCCGTTAATGAGTTGAACTCAACCATGGTGTTTTTCAAACCATTGTGTGATTAAGAGGGGGCATAATTGTCCAAACATCCCGCTCCACCCCCAGCAACCTCTCCACTCTGAACACTAGGATGACGATATCGAAGCACTCCTTGGCCACCTCCGTGTCCTGGATCTCGATGGAGAGGCCCACATCGGCCTTGTGCCGTCCCGGATTACGACCACCACCTCATCGGTGAGCTTCATGCATCGTACCATGAGGAGCTCCTCGAACAAGGAGGAACACGTGTGGACACGGATTCGAGGGGAAACCTCCAACTGCTGTTCGCGTGTGTACTCCTGCGGGTGTTCGAGAGGCGACCTTCGGCTACTGTTCATCAACGTTCATGGGGCGACCTCCAGCAGCCTTGAGGGAGGAGATGGGCAGCGACGGCAACGACGGAGGGTGGAGAGGGGGAGGGTCTGCGGAGGAGGAAGAGAGCCTTGAGGGAGAGGGGTCGCGGAGGAGGAGAGGGGCCTGGAGGGGGAAGGTCGACGACGGAGGAGGAGGAGGGCCCAGAGGGGGAGGGGTGAAGGACGAGGAGGGGTCGGAGAGGCAAATTTAAGAATATGCATCATTATAAACAAATTTTTGTTGTGGCTAGATGTCTGGTTTCTTGAACAATCTTATCGAAAAATATCTTTCAATCCTTCGATTTTGAGCAAATTACAAAAAAGACCCAATAATGCATTGAATTTCAATCATGGTCTCCATTTTTGAAATGTAATAAACGGTCTACTATTTATTTTTTATCTCAAATGCAACCTTCTGAGAGCTTCTTTTTCTCCTTTTTTTTAATATAGTTTAAACCTAAAATTTTAAAGATTTATTCTCTAATCGCTCAAAATTAGTATCGTGACCGAGAATAGAAGAAAAAACGAAGCCTTTTTATGTAATTTACCCTTTAATGTTTTGTTCTTACTTTCTCTATGGGAAAGATTTTTTTCCAGATTATTTACTTTTCGAGTAGCATGACAAGAATGCGGCTCTGTAAGTTCCATTCATTCCACAATGCACCACAATGAATTCCTCAGATTTAGTTCAACATGCAACGGTCTGCTCGTTTTGTCTTTTAAAATTTAACGCAGGGGCCTGTTTGATCCATACGCATACAGCTCGAAAAAGGAAATCCTTCCGCTCATAAATTCAATTCAATTCAATGTCGACGTCTCCGGACAGCGAGCCATCAAATAAATGAGACGGTACATAAAAATTGGACCAGGGAGAGGTTTAGATAAAGGCCTTGACCTACGCCATGTGCACCAAAAAGCCCAAATTCCCATCCTATTTGTGGTGCCTACGGATACAAATGGAAATTACTTAATGCGAATTGGATGCTCTCCCTGCACATCACACGTCCATTTAACACTCGGGGTTGCTGGAACACAGTCACAGTAAAGTTTCCTCCTCCACGTCACCAGTGAGGGACGAGGAAAATAGCAAATGCCTACCTACAAGTATTAATTACAACAACGGCATGCTTACATTTACATATATAACCGCAGTCAAACTTCCCTTTATTTTTTTTCATTTTCTGACATAGCTCCTACAAATACCAATTTATCACACGTATGCCCTCGGGTCTCGATAACAATTCGGCATCTAATACGACTAGAAATCATCCGAAAATCTTACAAGGGTATGCATGCAATATTCACCCCTATTGGCACGAACCAAAAATTCCGGGTAGTAAAACCCAAGAAAAAAAAAACAAAAAAAAACAAAGAACACGGCTCCCTGGCCCCTCCCCCACCTTCCTCTTCTCACTTCCTCCCTCCTTGACAACAATCCCCAATCCGTCCACTCTCCATCCAAACCCACGACCACATCCGCCCTCAACACCGTCGCCACTCACTACCCCTCCCCACCTTCAATCCCATCCCCTCACCTCAACCCGAAGCCAACCCCCCTTCCACCGATCGCAGAAATCTAGGGTTTTTCCCCAAATCAGAAATGTGCATACTTTGCGTGCTGCAGAGGACGTCCCGTCGCGCGCGAGGGCTCCTGCCGTGGGTGGTCCTCTCCCTGGTGGGCCTGTGGGCCCTCTCGCAGCTGCTGCCCCCTCCCTTCCGCCTGGAGATGACCCTCCCCCGCCTCTCCTGCCTCCTCTTCCTCGCCGCCTACTTCTCCTGGTACGAGCTCCTCCTCCCCCGCCTCTCCCTCTGGCGCGCCCGCCGCTCCGCCCGCCTCCGCGAGCGCTGCTGGTCCCAGGCCCTCCACCTCCATCGCCTCCGCAAAGCTGCCACTCGCCGCTGCCGCAACTGCCTCACCCCCTATCGCGACCAGAACCCCCCAGGCGGCCGCTTCATGTGCTCCTACTGCGGTCACATCTCCAAACGCCCCGTCCTCGACATCCCCGGCCCCCGCTCCATCATCGGCGATCTCATGCTCAGCCGCAGCTCCTGGGCCTGTGGTCAGGACTGGCAACCGGATAACGACGATCGCTGCCTCACCGAGAGGTCCTACTCGGACGCAGCGATGTTCGCCTGCCGTGTCTTCTCCGGACTCCTGCTTTGTGCTAGGTGGATCGGCAGGCTTTTCCCGAGAATAGGTTCCTCTGCGGGAGACGATGCCACGGATGCGGATGGGCGTGGGTCCGGCAGGAGAGGCGAGGGTGAGGGGAACTGCCCGGAGAGCAGGAGCGAGAAGGCGAGGCGGAAGGCGGAGGAGAAGCGGCGGGCGAGGCTGGAGAGGGAGATGCTGGAGGAGGAGGAGAGGAAGCAGCGGGAGGAGGTCTCAAGGCTGATCGAGGAGCAGAGGAAGCTGCGTGATGAGCAGTCGGAGTCCAAGAAGGAAGAATGCTCAGAGAGGGCGAGAGATGCTGCTAAGAAGGAGATGGAGAAGAAGAGGCAGGAGAGGAGAAGGGACAGAGATAAAGGGTCTAGCAAGAGCAGCTCCGATGGGGAAGCCGGTGTGGATATGGATAGGAAGTGTGATTCCGACAGGAAAAGCGAGAACGATAGACATGGTGATGTTCACAAGGCCAGTTTGGAGGTCAGCAAGATAAATGCCCCTGAAGCCGCTGTACAAGGAGCGAAGGGTCTGGCTGGCAAATCTAGATACTTTGATCATGTCAAAGGTTCCTTTTTGTCGTCTTCAAAGGGATTCACCGGTGCTAATTTCTTTGGGAAAGCGTCTAAAAGCAATGTTGCTGCTGCTGCGAAACTGAACAGGCCATCCACTGTCTCCACAGAGCATTCAAACAAATTGGCTCGAAATGAAGTTCCTTCTGTTGCAGACCAATCTGGAAGACAAGCCTCCCATGGAGGCGATTCTACAGTTGCAACATCAAATAAGCCAAATGTAAGTTTGAGCGAGAATATCAATGTCTTCCTCTTGATTTTTTAAAAATCATTCCATTTAAACAATAGTTAATGCTTGCAAATTGTCGAATAACAACATCGAGATTTTTTACGTCCGTTCACCACCTATTGTGACAGTCGAACAAAGCCATAAGCTGGAAGATCTAAGCTTTTTGTTCTTATTTAATGTTGCAAATTTAAAAGAGAGTTCGGTGGAGGACGAACCTCACCTTCTTGAAGTGGAACGGATTTTAATTGTAATTATAACTATGTTGTCATGCGAACGTCTTGGATCATGGACTTGTTGAATTCCGGACAAAAGACCATGCCTTTTGGTTTCTTCTGACATCATTGTGGGTTTCTCAGATTCTTCTGAAGTTTTTATTGTAGCTATTCTGGGTTGCTAAGTTAATGGTAGAGTACTCAGTTTTTAAGTACAGCTATGATCTTTTACACATTTGGATGAAGCCACGAATCCACTGTTTTATTAGGAAGTATCAAGTAGTCATATCTGTTGACATCCTACTACCATTAAAAACACATTTATCTTGTTTTGTCTACAGTGAAGGGCATAAAATAGTAAATAGTTAGTAGGGATGCATTTATTGTTCCTTTCTTGGCTTCTTGTAGTCATACCTATCATCATCTCAGTCCTAGTACAAACTTATCTACACATGTTAAATATTAACAGCAAGCTGTGCTAGAATGCCATTGATACATCACTTCCGGGTAGCAACTTCTATTGTTACATGTCTACATGGGAGAGATCGAACACTTTTGCACTCATATGGGCCATCCGGGTAGCAAATAATGCAACGAGTATGTGGTTTTTTTTGCATATTGATCATTTATAGAGATTGGTCAGCATAATTGTAAGGTTTAATGTTTAATGAAATAATTTGATATGGGCGTGCACCTTCTAGGTGCCTACCCTTTCTAAAATAAGTTCTAAAAGATTGGGAACATCACACATTGGGAAGGAGCTGGAATGATGTTTCCATCATTCCTGATGCAAACAGAAAAATTTTCAACGGTGAAATATATTTTTTTAATGTGGAAATTTGGTGGAGTAGAAGTTGGAGGGAGGAAGAAGAAAGATTCACCGGTTGCGAGAGATATGGAGAAAAGAAGCACGGAGATCGCGTGGAGGGGCAAAAGCGAGAGGAAGAGATATAAGATAAATCTCAGATTTTATAAACTCTGAATGAATAAAATATTAGATTACCATCCCCTTATATAGGAGGGGAGGGATTACAAAAATAGAAAGCGAATACAATTCAAATCCTAACATACCTTATTTGGACTCTAATTTACACTAACTAATTAATTAGAGATCACAATTGATCTCACTATAAAAATGTAACAGACTCGATTGGACGGAAATACATAATCCTATTTAAATTCGACTTTAATTAAAAACCGAAAATTGACCATTAATTATTTGTTTCATGTTGCATCAGTTCTCCGTCGCTTCGAAAAGCTCATCCCTTGATGATGTTGGCTTTTATTTTGCGTGTGGCATGGTAGAGTTTATTCAGAATCACCGAACCAATCTTTCCAATTTCGAACCAATTCGACTTCTATTAAGCATTATGTTTGTAATTTTTTCCCACTGAAGGCATAACTGTAATTTTTCTACCCCTTCATTTAAGTATTCTTCTCCACATGAGCTTTCTATTTCCACCTTTAGATAAATTAGATTTGGTAGAGGGGTACATTCATAATTCTTCCATAAATTATCCCTAAATTGATGGAATATGTATCTCCATGTAGAGAAACCCTTCACACAAATTGCTAGGGTTTTACCTTCCTCAATTACTTGACGGCGGCAGGGGTTTGGGATAGGGAGCACGATGCATTGGTAGCGGCGACGACTAGATGAGATGAGGCGGACTCGAGGAAGCATGCGTAAGTGGCAGTGGTGGCTCCACCGGGAGCAGATGTTCGCAACGGTGGGTGGGCGGTGTCGGGCTGGTGACACTTGGGCGACCGAAGGGGGTCTCGACGAGTTTTTTAGCGTGGCAGAGGGGGGCATGGGAACATGGATTGGGGGTAGGGGTTCCTGTGGCAGTGAGGCTGAATCGAGGGGTGGTTCGATGGGGTGGCAGGTCTCAAGAGAGGATGACATGGTTGTTTTGGAAGGGCAGGGGGCCGAAATTAACAAGTTTGGTGGGGTATTTCGTGATGTTGTGGGTCGATATGACATTGGTAACATGGTCGTGGACTAGGGGTAGGTAGGGGGTATCTGGGATGGTTTCGGAGGTGATTGCATATCTGGAGCCGAGGTCGAAAGTGGTGGCAACAATGTTGGGAAGTTAGGAGGTTTGTGAACCTCCTGGACAATGACTTCGGGGATCACTTTTTCTGGTTATTGTTCCAGAGACATGATAATCATTCGATCTTGCAACAATTATACATATTTTGTAGGTTCGACTGGATCTGGAGCAACATAGACAACTCCTTTTCGTCCTCACCCTTGTTGGACTACTTGTAGTATGGGATGGTCTGACCTTGTGCCTGCGCGAATGCTTGAACAGATTGTCATATCGCAGGGACGATCTGTAGGCCATGCTCTGATACCAATTGATGCAAAGGGGAAAACTTTCAATGGCGAAAAATATTTTTTAAGGTGGAAAATTTGGTGGAGAGGAAGTTAGAGGGAGGAAGAAGAGAAGACTTGTCGGTTTCGAGAGATTTAGGGAAATGAAGCGCGGAGATCGCGTAGAGGGAGAAGAGAGAGGGACAGATAACTGTCTGAAATTGAACTATGAAGAGTAGTCATAGAGATATCCGTGTCTCGATTGCAATCTGGGAGGAACATATGGATACAAGAGCGTGATGTTGTAGCCTCTAAAAGGTTCCCTTTATCGCAGAATAATACTCTCACAATGTAAATCCATTCTGCCTCACATGGATAACATTGATTTATAGCTGCAAGAATTTTGACATATTCCTAGCAAATGAATATGTAATCTGTAGAGTCCCGCATCCATTTGTTTGTGGGATGGTTGAGGATTTTATTGACACTCCATGGAATGAGAGTGGACCAAATCCATATTAACGCTCTATGGAACTAGAGTGGACTGAATCCATGACTTAACAAGCACATTTTCTCGTTTCCAGGTCAAGTTTTATCATTTTCTTGAGGCTCTTTTTTCGGGATATGCTTTTTGTCATGTGCATCAACAATATAGATCCATAGATCATAGCTTGTTCCGTTAAACATAATGACTGACTTGAAAAGTGAGATCATAATTTCAATGGGTGGTTTGTGGATGATCACCATTACTGCAGGGACGGCATTCCTTATCATGACTTATTCCGCTTATCGAGATGAGCGCGGCAAATCTTTATCTTATCATGTTAATTCTATAGAATCACATTTCCATAAAAAATTTGTAGCAATTATGCACGGAATATCAATTTCTTTCAAATGTAAGCACCTAAAGCACAAATCAATATGCTAATATTCCAGAAACAAAAAGCTCTCTCATACTCCCAACTTGTATTCTGTAACTTCTGTATTGCACATGCTGATTTATAGTTAAAATATGAAGAAACAAAAGAATGTCCTCTGCCTTCTTTACATATAAACTTGTACAAGTTTCTATTAAAACTTTTGACTCCTATAGTTCCAACCATCTCACATAAATAAATGAAAAATCTCAAGGTGACCCAACGCCCATCTAATGTACGATGCTCTTGTGACTCTTAGGATTCTGGTTCAGGCATGTCTATACAATAACAATAACAACAAAACAGTTTTCCCATATTAAGTAGGGTCGTTTGCATGGATTCTTTGCTTTCATTCATATATGTCTTGGGTCATTCTCGGATTTAGATCCAAATAATCATGATCTCTTTGGATAGTCTCATTCCAACACTTCTTGCACCTTCCTCGCCTACTATTAATCGACTCAACATCCCAAATCTTGCATCTTTTAACTGGTGCATCAATTGGCCTCCTTTGCAAATGGCCAAACAATCTTAAGTGATTTTATCTCATCTTATCTTCTATCGGAGCTATATCAACTTTCCTTATGATCGCATCATTCTGAACCCAATCTTTTCGTGTATGACCACTCATCCACTTAAGCATTTTCATTTCTACTGCTGTCATTCTTTGCACAGGTCTATGGTTTACATGCCAACATTTAGATCCATGGAGCATAACATGTCATATGACTACTTAAAACAATAGAGGCTCCTCTTCACTTTAGCCAACCTGCATTTATTCTGAGTAACATTTCCATGATGTCCTCGTCATGTTGTAAAATATATCCCAAGCTCCTAAAAGAATCTTTCTTTTGAATGTTATTCTTTTAAATCTTCACCGCTATTCCTTCACCCCTGCTTCCATCAAAGACGCACTCCGTATATTCAGTCTTAGCCCTACTTGCGATATTCTTTAGTCTCTAAGACATGTCTCCAAGCCTCAAGCTTCTTATTTACTCCATTTCTAGTCTCATTAATCAACACAATATCATCGGCGAACACTTAGGTGTACATCTTCATTGTATACACCCCATACTTCCTCAAAAAAACCATCATCGATGAACAACATACACCAAGGTAACTCTTCGTGAATGCGACTAGTGAACTAGTCCGTAATCAAAGTAAAAAGGAATGGACTCATGGTCGAACATTAATGCAGATCGAGGCTGATGTCAAAATAACCAGTCTTCCCGGACTGGATCCTCACACAAGATAAAGCCCCATCATAAATATCCTTTATAAGGTTAATGTATAGGACATGTACCTGTCTCTTCTCCAAAACCCTCCACAATATCTCCCGCATGATTGAATCATAAGCCTTCTTTAAATCAATAAAAGTTGTATGGAGATTCTTCTTTTTAGCTCTATAAATCTCAATTGTTCTCCTCAACAAGTGGATAGCTTCAATAACTGAGCAACCTGATATGGATTCGTTGATTTTCTGTTATTTTGAACTCAACCTTCTTTCGATCATACATTCCCAACTTTTCATAGTAGGACTCATCATTTGATATCTTAGTCATTCGAACAAAATTTTGAATGTCTCCTTTATTTTCATAAAGAGGCACAACGATGCTTCTCCTCCATTCTTCAGTCATTTTCTTACTTCACCAAATAACTTTGAATAAATTCATGAGCCAAGTCAAACCACTTTCACCTAGAACTCTTCAGGTATGTTTATAAATAATAAATAATATAGGGGTGAGTCTAAACTCAAAATGAGCTTAGTACTAGTGAATGAATCTCTAGTTTTTTTTGGTAAATTACTTATTCAAGCCAATTTCCACGCTATCACATTAATCTTGCCAAGGAAATATTTAAATAGTAGAGGAAGCATAGCATGAAAATTTACGAGAACGAATAAATTGCGAATATAACATTACATTTGGTAATATGATGAAATGTTTATTGTCTTGCAAATATTCAATGCCACACTACCTTAACATGTCGTACTAAGTTTATGAACCGTGTAAAGGTGTCAACAACCCAAGATCATGAAAACATTGTCATGCGTGTGATTTGGCTGGTGGCTATTCTATAGTCTATGTCGATTGTTTGAAAGAGGTCCATATTCCGGAATGAGAGAATATACATGGAGAATGTTTTAGAACATGCTATAAGCCTTTGGGTCTTCTGGTACTTGTAGCTATTTTTTATTCGATAATGTGAATATATATAAGTTTTTGTGTTTACATCTCGTGGATGTCGCTAGCTTTTCCCTTTCAAAAATAGCAATTTTAAGTACGTAGATAGTCCTGAAGACCAAAAATATCTCATATTTGATTGAAATCCCATTTGTAGATGAAATGCGGGCTCGAAGCCCTCTTGAGTCACAGTAAGGAGGCCACAGGTATACCATGAGGACATACCCATCTCAACATGTAGTGACTTATTCTTTATTATACTTGGGAGTATGCCATATGTTCATGTAAAACTCACATTTAATTCATGATCATTGATCTTATACACCAAACCTTCTTATACAACAAACCTTGCTCAACACATTTGTAAACATAGCATATATAGTTGCATATTTAGTTTTCATAAAATAAAAATGCTTCACAAATATGGAAACCGTTATATAAATTTAAATGAAATCTACTTTATTTTATAAAAATAATGCTGAAGTCCACTCACCTCAAGTCTGATTCTTTTGTTACTCAAATATATTCATCCGAGTAGCCAATCAAATATATTTGGTATCTACGATATTGCAGGTAGTAAATGCAAACTTAATGTGCAAAATTGATCGAACTACAATATGTATGCTGTGCTACATTGGAAATAACTATCTAACATCATCTTTATTAAAGCGTGCAAACTCCTTATCACCACCAACTAATTTATATAAGAACATACAAAAAATATGAACGTATGGAGACTGCAAAGAACATACGAAGAACTTACGAAGAATGCAGAGAATATATGAAGAACATACGAAGAACATGAAGAGTGTATACTGCAAGGAATGTAAAGAACATATAAAGAACTTGCGGAGAATGTAAATCTCTAAAAATTCTTCGGTGTCCTTTTAAGTCAGGTGATATTTTAAAGAAACTTTTGACAGAATTTTACCCTATAAAAGTGATATTTGAAAGAAAACTTCAAATGATTTGCGGAAGAAATAAATCGAAAAGAGTGCATGGTAAAGAATCGGTACACGCCTCGCCTCATGGGTTGGTGGAGCATGTGAAGAATCGGATATTCATTATGACCGAGCCATTCTCATTCAAGTAGGACGTTATTTAGGTTTCTATATTGCATATTAAACTAATATTAGTATACAATGAAGAATCGATGTCTAATATCATGAGTGTGTGAATCATGTAGTTTTCGTTTTGGTCGTAATCACCTCCCGTAGGGTTTGGGTAGGGGCAAAGGACGAGGGTAGGATATGAGAAACTGGTTCTAGCAGTTGATGCCCTCTCTCTGTCCTCACTCTCAAATCTTCCCTCATTTTCTTTTATGGCTAGTTATGGTCTTGGAATTTAGTCAGACGAGTTGACTATGAGAAGGGCAATCATCACTCTTCTCTTCCCTCTTGTGGAAAGGCGATTGCAGTTGAAAAAGATCTTTGGATAACATTGACCGTTCTCTGGTTAACCTGAAGCTCCTACCTGCTCGACGGGAGGCGAGAATAGCCTCATCCCCCTTCCACCTTTACTTGATGATAGGCTAAGCATGTACGCCAGGCCCGGCACGCTTCCACAATAAATAGAATGAGAAAGCAAGAGTTCTCCGTCGAGTGTCTTGCGGGATCCGTTATTTCTCTCTCATGCCCTTCTGGGCGAAATTCGGAATGTACGACATGAGTTCTAATCTACTGCTCCGTGAGTATCTTCACCTTCCTAGATGATCGTATATTCAGTGATGGCAACGCTGGCCCTCCTAATCAATGTTATACTCAGATTTCTTCACCATGCTAATATAGAAGATAGAACTTGGAATGATGGCTCAAGTTAGATCTACCTACCTTCTTCCTGATGCTTACGAGTGGCTTACATACCGATACTGTTCCTTACTCTTTTGGTCAGTTGCGCTTCGCAAGCACTTCCACTCCACTACTCTCCTCTCTCAACCTCTCAACTCTAGGCTTAGGGAGGGTTGAATGTATGAAAACGAAACTAAGGGGTAAGGGAATAATTATATGCCTCCAACTTGTGAAAACCATGGGTTACAACCCATGGTTTTGGTCGTTACTATGGTTATACCATGTTTATGGTTTTGCTATGGCACTTAATTACAATGTTGTAAAAGTCAACTGGTTAGCTCGAGTAGTTGGTCTGACTAATCGAGTCTGTGGGGGTGGTCGACTAACAATTTACTAATTGATCAGTAGTTGGTTGGCTGACTAATCGGTCAATTTTTGCTTGGAGATACCATATTTTTTTTATTTTTTGCCATTTTTAAAAGCAAACTTAAACTAAGATGCTTACTGTTATATTTTTTTGAGGAGAAAACGGTGCAGTCCCAAGCTTGGAACCCACCTCAATTTTATTAAATTAAAGATATATTACAGGGACAGACCCACCGAGAGTTACATGCCACCCCACAACAACACTAACGCCTTTTAAACCAATGTCCCAACAACTTCTCACTGAAAAAAAGGCCACCCACATAACATTTTTTCATTTCTGGCACTCAAAATAGTTCGTATTAGGGCAAAAGGACCCGCAACGTCCTCCTGCGAGCTACCACATACCGCCCTTACTGATCTCCCGAACGGCGAGCTGTTCGTGTAGTGAAGCCAAGGCATTGCCGCCTGCTCCCAAACAACAGCCGACGCATAGCATCCAAACAAAAGATGGTCAGCATCCTCCTGCTCAATACCGCATCTATCGCATAGCGTCTCCCCGGAACCCGAAGCCTCGTTTTGCGCCTTCGAGAGTAAGCGACTGCGTCTCATCAACCATATGAACACCTTAATCCACACGGGAACCCTGCTAGCCCAAATAATACTGTAACCCCATGCATTCTCCTCCTGAACTAGTTCACGCATCGTAACAAAGGAACGACACACCTTCCTCACCGAGAAGGCCCCTTCTTTCCAAGCAAAGTGGTCTCTGTCCCATTAGGGTCAACCACCTCTGCCATCTCCGCCAAAAGGGCCACTACCTTATCACATCTCTGGTCCGATAGAGCAGAAGTGAAGGTTGGACACCAGGAACCCGCCAACCAGATCTCCCGCACTATAGCGCATCTGACCCCCGCCATGGCGTAAAGACATGTGTTCCTCTCACAGAGGACCCAACCACTGCCATTCATCCTCCCAGAATCGAAAACAACGCCCATCCCCCAGCATCGGTCTCACAAGAATAGTCATCTCCGGTATGACACTAGACATCCCCCTCCGAAGAGAAGATGACAACCTGCACATCTCCGCTGCCCATATCTCACCGACCCCATAAATACTCCGCAATACCCTGCATACCAGATCATCTGACTTCCCCCAAATCCTGAGCACCCACTTCGCCAGAAGCGCTTTATTCATCAACTCCAAATTGTAGACACCCGATCCCAGCTCACTAGGTGCATTCCCTTGCCTTCCTATCGCCCGTCTGACCAGAAGAAACGCTTCATCGTCCCTTCCAGCCTCTGCCTCACCCCATAGGCATCAATCTTGTCGACATGAAGAAAATCGTCACAACAGAGACAGCGTGCTTCATGAAGATCAACTTTCCACCCTAGAGTGAGTTCTCACCTTCCAACCCGCCATGTTACCTTCTACTATGTCAATCACAACCTTCTAATCCGCCGCCCGAAGACGCCCAACAACCAAGGGGAGCCCCAAGTACGTGGTCGGCAGAGATTTCCCTAGACATCTCAAAATATGGCAAAGATCCCGAGCTTCCTCTTGGGCCGCACCAAAAGGGATCACCCGGACTTGTCTCTGTTCACTCTCAGTCCCGATTTCTCCACAATGATGTCCATAATCTGTGAAGCATTCTTCGCGTGCTCCGTGTCTCCATCAATGAACATGACTGTGTTGTTTGCGTACTGCAGGATGCGGATGGAGGCTCCATCCTTTTTGTATCCCACACAAAAACCCTCCTCCGTTGCCAGCCTCATCATGACAGCCAGCGCATCCGCCACAATCACAAACAAGAATGGCGCAAGCAGTCACTCCTAACAAACCCCCGTCGAGGCTGGTAGAAGCCCCCCTCAGGCTTGCCATTAACAAGAACTGCATATGATGCCGATGTGATGCACCTCTTCATCCAACCAATTCACTTCTCAAGAAACACTCTCTTCTGTAGCGATCGCTAAAGGAAGTGTCGATCCACTCAGTCATAGGCCTTGGAGAAATCCACATTCCATATGACCCCCTTCTGCTTTTCCCTTTTCTAATCCAACACCAACTCCGAAGTCAGCGCCCAAGAACCTACCATGTGCCTACTGAGTACAAAAGCCGTCTGCTCAGGAGAGATGATGCCCCCATGACATTTCGCAAGCATTTCGCCTGGACCTTGGCTACAAGAAGGTATATCGCATAGGCCAAAGCGATAGGTCTAAAGCCGTCCGCATGAACGACCCCTCCTGTTTGGGCAACAGGAACAACAACGCCTTGTTTAGACATTCAAATCCCCGTTTGCCCTCCTCGAACTCCCTTAGAACCATCACCGCCTCCTTCACACACTCCTAGAACTCCCTAAAGAAACATATAGAAAAATGAGCCGGCTCTGGGGCTCCATCCGTCGCCTAGCTTCATCCTCCACCACCAGGTTTTCATCCTCCTGTGTGGAAATACACTCCCCTCCCTCTCCATCCCTAACCCGCCCCTCGCAACCTCCTTGAGAAAGCGGCGAAAAACGCCCTGAGCTGCCGTCATTGTCGCCCGTAACCCCCCCAATGCTTCTAACCAAGTTCCGACGCCTTCAACCACTAGCAATGGAGTGAGAAAAACACATATTGTCGTGGTCCAACCGGTCCCTCGTGTCTTCCACCACATCAATGCAAGCGATGACCTCTTGGGCTGCCTCCCTCATACTCTGCCTCTGTTCGCGGTTGCACCTTTTGAATTCAATCAACCGCTTCCTCAACATTCTAAGTTTTCGGGCCAGAATAGTCGAAGCCGACCCTTCCAGCCGCGTGCTCTGCCAAAAGTCTACCACCATCTCACGAAATCCCTTCTCCAGCAACCACCACCGCCCAAATATGAAAAAGGACCTTGGCTTGATGCCCTCCCCAAAAGACCAGATGATCATGGTGTGATTAGTGTGAGCCCCTCGCAGAGCCCACACACCCGCGAAGGGGAAGAGGTCCGCCACCTCCAGGGACACCAAGAAACGGTCGATGCACGATCTGGACCTCGTGTTCTTCCCAGTGTAGCAGCACCTAGTAGCATCACAAATCTTTAAGCACACCTCATTGATGAACCACATCAACTCCATCGACCTCGCATCCGCAATTCCTTGCAGTCGAGGTCTATCCACTGGCCGCAATGCCACGTTGAAGCCCCCCCACCCCCCAATATTCCAGACCTCGTCTGGGTATGTCTCCCAGAGCAGTCGCAAGTCATTCATCAACCCAAACATCTCCTGGCCAGCCTGCGACCCATAGAGCCCGACTCCGTCCGCCTTCCGCTGCAGGGGTACCAAGATAGAGTGTCTCCTCCTGCTCACCTCCCCTCTCAGATTGAAACAGTCCCCGCTCCAGCCCACTGCCAGGCCACCCGTGCCCCCTAAAGCATCCAACACCCTCCATTCGCTCAGGCGAGAGCCACTCATCGAGTCACAAATCTCATCAAACCCTTCAGAAATCTTTGTTTCTTGCTGCAACAAAACGTCCGCCCCCATCTCCGCACACAGGTCTCGGATCGCCAATCTTTGTCCGCTCTCCCCGCACCACTGACATTCCAAGAGATGATCTTCACAAATCAACTAGAATAACTCTCGACGGCGGCACCACCCCCATGCAGTTTAGCAAAGCCCGGCTCGCCTCCATGCCCAGCTGCCCCCCGCTACTATCAATCGAGGGTTCAACCACCGGCACACCTGCCTCTGCCCCTATCGCCCCCCCCAAAGCGCCCAACCGAGGCCTCCTCCCCCGAGACCGATGCTTGCGAAACCTCATCCTGGTTTATAGCATCACACATCGCCAACTTCCTTCTCCTTCTGGCCACTCTGGAGGATAATCACAAGTACCTCCTCCCAAATCTCCATGTAGGCGACAGACGCAGATAAGGTTCCCTGTCGTCCCTCAAGGAAGCTCCAACCACAAACTCCAACTTGGATTCCACCACCCTCGAGCTGCAAACCACCCCCTGGACATCGCGTGCGGCCTCCCCCAGTTGGCCACCCGCCGGCGTCAAGCCGGAGCTGCTCCGCCTCCTCCCACCATAGCCGAGGACCCCGGCTACACCGCCCCCAAGCACCGATGGGAGCACCGCCTGACTGGTCCCAAGCTGCGTCGACTGCTCCAGAGCCACGGAGACGCTAAGGCGAGAGTCTGATTCCAAGCTCACCTTCCTTGGCACGGACGCCAATCCCTTCGTCGCCACCAAGAGAGGGTCATCAACAACCGAGTTCTTGGCACAAGGATCGGGGCTATGGACGACCTCCTGCTCGCCCCTCCGATCACACTCCCCCGCGCCGCTGATTGGCTCCCCCGGTTCCAGAGGGGGACCCACAGGCAAACACTCCTCCACCTCCACCTTGAAGGTTGCACAACCAATTCTCAGCAGAAGCTATGAGGGCGGAACTGTTGTCCTCGTCGCAAACTCCACTCTCTGGTGTGCGTCCTCTCCCTTGTATAGACCCGAGCTCAGGATGGAGATCATTGCCCCAAACCCTTCCAGCATCACCTCCACCGACCTTCCGTCCCACGCCCGCAAGGGCACGCCCCTCAGCACCAATATCTTGTAGAACCACCCGCGCCCATCTCATAGCGATGGGCATCTCCACCCCCACCAACTCGTGCGACCCCCTCAGCAGAAGGCTGGCCACCTCCCCATCGAATAACTCTTGAGCGCACACAATACCCACTTGGAGCTAAACAACATCGCCTCCAAACGTCGGGTCTACTCGCCGACCAATGTCCTCCATACCCGTCTGCAAGCACTCTGTCAGATCATAGCAATCACCCACCAGGGCGTCATCCAGCGGGTCCACAACCCGATCCGAGAACCTCTGAGCAGCCACACAGCGACATGCATAATTCGACGATAGGCTACCTCCACCCGCCCTCACCCTGACCGGCAAAAGTGACGCGCAAGGGCGACTCCTCCTGCGTTGACCAACACCCCGCAAGAGAAGCACGTCACTGCGTCCCTGCACACCACCGCCAAATGGCCCGCGACACCACGCTCAGGATCTCCCCCCAAGGGGGAAAGAACCTCCCTGCGCGGCCTCCTCGTCACGAGAACACTCCAACATCAGCCCTCGCGGACCCGCCGCCACCTTCCTCCTAGGTGAGATTACCTTCCAGCCCCCCTCCTCCGCCGCCTGCAGCTGACCATCCTCCGACGGATACTGCCCCCCGATGTCCAAGGTTGGACTAAAACTGTCCGTCGACGACTCCCTACAGACCACATCCGCCCAGCTCCCGAGCCCTTCCCTCACCCCATGCTACCAGTCGAGCATCCATAACGCACTCCCCCTCCGGCACCGACGACAAGACTGCCCCCTGTAGCCAGCCCCCCGCTGGGTTTGGTCCACCTCCTCCCGAGCACCAATCCAACCTCCTAGGCCAGCCACGTCACCCTACCACGTTGGAAGCCCCCAGTCTGCATGGATCGACCCCCCATCCCTTGCCCTAACATGCAACTCCCCGAGCGGGAGCCCCTCGCTGCTACCCCCGACCTCGGAGAGGGCCCCTGAACGGGGAGCCCTGCTGCCGCTTCCCCAAAGGCCCTGGGAAGGGGGAGTTCCGTCGTCCCAAGGCGCACAAAAGGGAGGTGGAGCCACGCACCTGCAGTGCTGTGGGCTCCTGAGCGACCAAGCCCCGCCAATGAACAACCACTGCCCTGAGGGAGAGGCCCAAGCGATACCTCTAGCGACCCCTGTTAGAAAATCGGAAGCGGAAGCATAAACATGGAATAAAGATAATAAAGAACAAAATAAGGACGCGGGATTTTACGTGGAACCCTACTCCGTGAGGAGCGGGATGAAACCACGGGAGAAGCCCCTTAACTGGGCGTGTTTGTCTATTGACTTTCTCATCTGTTACAGGAGGCCTGGGGCTCCTTATATAGCTTCCACAGGACCTCCAAGTCCCACCACTAGGCGGTATGGGACTAAACTCAGTGGTGGGGTAAATGGACCCTGGAAGGATCCATTTACCCACATATTACATAAGTGACGCATGCTCCAAATACTCTAACACTCCCCCTCAAGCTGGAGCATGCAATGCTCAGCTTGGACAAACAGGAAGAAACTCAACTCACAATACATGACACTACAGACAATATCAACCCAACGCGCACAGCTGCTGCAGTCGAGGACGTTGCTTCTCATGGCGTGCACGCGAGGAGGACGAACGGGGCTGGAGTGTCTATCTGGCTCAGAGAATGGTACTCTACTGTGGAGTCTCTATGATACCACATGAAAACCCCTGCCCTTAATGGCATAGGGAATAGTCCTCTGCTATGGAGTCCCTATGGCTCACATGAAAGCTCTGGCGACCAACAAGAATGACAAATGATTGGCATGCGTCATCGTCGAGTCTGAATCTGAAATTTGTAGAGTCTGAATATCTGACCGGTCTGCAAAATCTGATATCTGAATCTTAGAACAAGACCTGTGACTCTACATATACTCCCCCTTTCTCCCATACTGGTCGGAATGACATTATATGACCACGTTGGGAGAAGATAAAATAATACATAAATATGAGGAAAGCATGAATATTCTCAAAAGATTTCAAAAAATTCCTTGCGGCTTTTCATAATATTTTTTTTATAAGCCGTCTCATCATCATTTTTTTTGAAACATTTTTTTTAAGCCGTTGACTCTCTTTTTTTTTTCGGCTTTTCATTTCATTTTTTTTAAATTTTGCGTACGGCTTTTTATTTGTACGCGCCTCGTTTTTTTTCTTTCTTTTCCTCTTTTTTTTTTAACAAAATAAATGTGGCCCAATTGGGCCCAAAGAAACCTTAGCCCATTTGGGCTTTACAAAATACATCTCCCCTTTTTTTTACATTTCCTCCTCTCTCTTTTTTTTCTTTTTTTTTCTCAATCATTTTTTTTTCAAAGCAAACTCACGTTTTTTTTTTTGCATAGCCCACATGGGCTTTTTCACTCTCCTTCTTCTTCTTCTTCTTTTTTTTTTTAACATCAGGCCCACGGGTCAAATTTAAAAAAAACCTTTAGGGTTCCCCGATGGGAACCCTCTCTCTCTTTTCTTTTATATGTGCCGTCTCTTTTCTTTTATATGTGCCGCCGCCTGGGAGATGCTGAGGAGAACGGCATCTCGCGCCGCCCAAGGCCTTAAATGTCGGTTTCGGTCACCATTTCGGTATCGACCAAAACAGAATTTCGATGGAATTTCGGTGGAATTTCGACCGAAATTTCGGTCAATTTTTGTACTAGGGCCCCCATATTTCGGTCATTTCGGTCATTTCGATCGAATTTCGGTTTCGACTGAATATCGATATTCGACAGAAATTCGACCGAATTTCGCTGAAATTTGAGGCCATGGCGCCGCCTGCGCGAGATCGGGAGGAGGACTTTTGGGCGGCGCCGTCGATTGAAGTTGTTCAGACTGCCATCGATCGAAGATGGGAGCCTCCTGTGACGAGGATTGCGCCAGAGCAATATGCGCGCGATGTGCCTGGCAATCGGGATCTGAAGTTTGCGCGCCGCCAAAGGTTCTGAAGGGAAGTAGAGGCGCGCGTGATGGAGGCGGCAACGCAAGGGAGATGCGGCGGCCTGAGGAGGTCGCCATCGCGAGGAGATCTGTCGAGCGTCGCCGCCAATGGGATGCGATGATCTGGAGATGGGAGAAGTCGGGTACCGCCTTGGCGCATCTGCGCCGCTACGTGCTTGGCACGGCTTCTGGGAGATCACGCGGGGCTGTCAGCGCCGCTTCTCTTGGCGGCGCCAGTCTGAGGTGGAAGGAGCCCACGCCGGGGCATGCCGGGACCGCGTGCTAGGGCCGGCGCCGCCTGGTTTCGATGAGCCGCGCGAGGGGCTTGCGCGGGCTGGAGGGTGCGCCAGAAGGTGCCGCCAGAGGGAGATCGTGCTTGGGGGATGCAGGCCAGAGGGTTCAACTCGCGCCTGGGAGTTGGTGCGCGTGCGGCTCGCGCAGGAGATCGTGCTTGGGGGATGCATCGCCCTGTGCGCGTGATGTGCGGCTCACGCCGCTAGGATCTGATGGAGAAGACGCCACTGGAAGGAAGGTTGCCGCCTGGAGACAGCCTGGAGAACTGAGATGCGATGCAGATCGACACTGCCTTGACACGATCTAACGAGAACATTGGCGGCTAGGGTTTTGCAGGTCTGGAGAATGGCGCAGTATACGGCTTGCGGCCTGGTTGTTCAAGCGCCTGGATCTGGAATTGGGGTTTCGATCGAAACCCCAGACTGACGTGAACTTCAAAAAATTCTCCAGATTCTGATATCAAGGAACCGTAAACCTCAACAGTATAACTTGATCTAAGAATAACTCGCTCCAAAAAACAATCTTCAAACAAAATATTACAATCGAATCTCGAACCGATAAAGAACATGAAATTCTCGAGAAACGAACCCGCTCTGATACCATGTTAGAAAATCGGAAGCGGAAGCATAAACATGGAATAAAGATAATAAAGAACAAAATAAGAACGCGGGATTTTACGTGGAACCCTACTCCGTGAGGAGCGGGATGAAACCACGGGAGAAGCCCCTTAACTGGGCGTGTTTGTCTATTGACTTTCTCATCTGTTACAGGAGGTCTGGGGCTCCTTATATAGCTTCCACAGGACCTCCAAGTCCCACCACTAGGCGGTATGGGACTAAACTCAGTGGTGGGGTAAATGGACCCTGGAAGGATCCATTTACCCACATATTACATAAGTGACGCATGCTCCAAATACTCTAACAACCCCCTCCCAACGACATCACCATCAAAGGCTCTGCCAAGCTGCTCCCGATGCACCCCCGAGGTCCCAGGAAGGATCTTGCGCAGAGTGAGGCTCGCTGCCAGCACCACCAGCTCGTGATCTCCCTTGCCACAACCCTAGCGCCCACACCCTCGCCGAAATCCTATCGCGGAGCGCAACCATCGAGTCGAGTGTTATATTTAAATTCAATTGTTTTTTTAGTTTCATTATGATAATATAGTAAATGTACAAATCTATTTGGATACAAGGATATACGTATAAAAATGATATATATATATTTTAAACAATTTTAAAAATATTTAATCCCGATTAAAGCCTTACTAATTTCTATTAGCAGTTCGACTGGCGATTAGTCCTTAGTCAGTGACCGGTGCGATCGAGTACCGACTGCGGACTTTTGTAACCTTGCTT
Source organism: Ottelia alismoides (assembly GCA_037367405.1). Lineage (NCBI taxonomy): Eukaryota > Viridiplantae > Streptophyta > Magnoliopsida > Alismatales > Hydrocharitaceae > Ottelia > Ottelia alismoides. The sequence goes on from JAZKJV010001236.1 coordinate 216,479, forward strand.
AATTAGCTAACCAAGATTAATTATGCATACTAATTGTGATTGTCATTTAGTAATACTTGATTAAGTTCCTCAAGTATGCTTAGTTGCCTTAATCGTTATTAGTTTCCTTTAACAACAACAACAAAGCCTTTTCCCACAATTAAGTAGGGTCGGCTACATGGATTCTTCGCCTCCATTTAGATCTATCTTGGGTCAATCTCGGGCTTATCTCCAAAAAACTAAGATCCCTTCGTATAGTCTCTTTCCAATACTTCTTGAGCCATCCTCGCCCTCTCTATTAGTTTCCTTCATCGTGATTAATTAGTCCAACTGACGGAGGGTAAAGGGTTAATGATGGTTTCACTATATGGTCAATTTCCTCACAAAAAAGTTCACAACAATTCAGAAAAACATCCGGGGAGACATCAAATTAGGTCGGAGATCCTGAGGCCTTTTGCAGTTTGTGGGCTTTGCGGTTAGCTTGTAATGGTCTACTTTTTCATCACACCATTTTTATGATGAAAAATGTAATATTCCATTCTAAGACTCTTATGGAGTCTTTGCTACTGTAAGTTTTCTTGTACCTTTTCTCGATCTTATAATATATATGGTGTGGACACCATAGCGTGTCCCCCCTTTTTGGTTCAAAAAAACAATTCGGAAAAACATACGATTAACATGAAATAAGTTCCATAAGAATCATCTTGTCAAGTCGGTTCTAATGATTGCGTTAATATAAGATCTAATATATGATCTTATTAGTATACACTCGTAAAAGATCAAAGCCGTAAAAGTATTAAAAATAGTGAAGTTATATTTTCATTTATAAACAAGGTATATGACTTTAATCTTTCCCAATAGCCAGCGAAATAAGCTGCTTATTTTGTGTTTAGTAGCTCACAAGAATGAGGATGTCACAATACTCCCCTACGTAAAAAAATTCATCCTTGAAATTTGCATGCCTTAGCTAACGTGGGGGTGGGAGTAAGTGCAGATATTGTGATCATATTTTGTTTTCTCGTTCCCACATAGCTTCTTCTATCATGTGGCTTTTGCATAAATTTTCTAGAGGCATCTTCTTTAGATCAGTCATTGTACTTTGTGATTTAAAAATTGCATGGCAATCTCCATATATGGTGGATCCTCCTTCAATTGTATTTGTTGAGGTTTTATACCATGGAAGGCGTCTGGAGCGATCTTTCAAAGACTAGAGACATGTTACAACAATCGGAATGGTAGTAAGTACGTAATCAATAGTGAATTAGATTTCCATATATGGTGGAAGTTTTGACATTTCCTCAGGAAATTCTTTCACCACATTGCTGATTTCTAAATGCATAGTTTCGCTTTTGTGGTATACACAAAAGCAACATAAGATGGGCATCCCTTTCCAACTATTCTTCGGGTCACTATATTGACAATAACGTGAGTTGGGTATAATATCCATTCTCCATCGAAGACAAACTCAGTCTCACACGGTCTTCTAAAAGTGACTTGCTTCTTATAACATTTTATAAGAGCATGATATTTGGTTCAACAATCTTTTTCCCATGATTGCACCAAACTCTTTAATTTCCATATGAATTAAATTAGCAACAATATGATGTCTTCTTATCCATGGGAAACACTTTGAATGGTATTTCAAATAATTTTGGTTGGCTTTGGATATATTCCAATTGGCCTTGTTACCTCGCTAGCTTGACCTTTCTCTGACGATCTGACCATACCCCCATATGTCTGGATCTTGGTGTTGGGAGGGGTTCTTCCTCTTTTATTAGATTCGAGAGGTCCTGGTTGCTGGAGGAGGATTTTCAGGATATTGTGGTATCTTTTGGTTGGATTCGGTTGCGGACCAATAGGAAAATGGCATTGAAGCTGGTGGCATTGCTTAAGAAGCTGATCTCGTTCAGAAGGGAGTCGAAGCATGTGTGCGGGTAATGAAGGATGCTTGCACAGGAGGAAATGGTAAGGTTGGGCTCATTGGAGGATATTAGCGACTTGATCGTGGATGAGTTAATTGGGAGGGGGTGGGATTGGAGACATGATTGCGACCAGAATGGTTGAAAGTGGGGAACATGAATACTAGATTTTTTCATGCTGTGGCTTGAACGTGTTTCATACAATTGAAGCTGGAAATGATGTATTTCATTGAGGGGACGCGGTGGCAAAGGCAATATCTAGCCATTTCAGGGATGCTAGTCGTCGCTTGCCATACATTGGTTCTAGGTGGCTTTTTGGGAATCACCCAAATCTTTGGTGATGATGTTGAAGAGCTGACCATGGATTCTGATCTACAAGAGGTTAGGATGGCATCTTTTGCAGTCAACCCTGACAGGTGCGTTGGTCCAGATGGTTTGCGGTCTTCTTCCTTAGGGAATTTTGGACTTGGTCTCCGAGTTTGTCGCTGAGAATTCCAGCTTTAACCGCTCAAATCACTCATTATTTATATTTCTCAAGAAGGGTATCACCCCAGAGGTGGAGGACTTTTGTTTTATTGCACCTTTTAATGCTGCGTACTTGACTGTTGCAAAGTTGTTGGTGAACTTATTGCGTGGGGTGCTAGAGAGGATTATCTTGCCAATACAAAGTGCCTTCCTTTCTGGGAGGCAAATGATGAATAATGTGGTAATGGCAACATAGGTTGTGGTTGATTGGAGGAGGTAAGAGACTTACGAAGTTTTGTGGAAGATTGATTTTTCGAAGCTTATGATTGTGTTGATTGGCATTTCCTTTGGGCTTCGATGCATCGGAGAGGCTTTCTTGACACTTGGGTTGCTTAGATGAAGAGGTGTGTTACGACATCATCCTGTACCGTCCTGATCAGTTGTCAACCCAGAGGAGGCTATTTCGAGCCTCATCGAGGGGTCTGTCAGAGATGCCCTTTAGTCATACTGTTGTTTCTCCTGATGGAGGATGCTTTGTCTATCATGGTTTGCATGGTGATGTGTGGTTTCTGCTATGGCTATTCGAGGACCGAGTTATTCTTATTCTTTAATACGCTGGTGATTCGATTTTTTATGTGGAAGTTAGTCCCTAGGTTCGTAGGGGGTATGTCTGTGGTGCTGGATCTATTTGGTGCAGTTTCAGATTTGAGGTTTAACACAGTCAAGTCAGAGTTTGTTCTTTCGGTTTGAATGAAGTGGGAAATAACTTATGTGTGCGCTGGCTGAGATGCCTGCGTGCCTGTTTACCTTTGCATTACCTTGGTCTTCCTTCAGTGGACAGATGCTTATGTCAGGTAGACTAGTCGCCCCTAATTGATAAGATGGAGAAGAGGTTCATTGGTTGGAAGTCTGCGTGCTTGTTTAGAAGTGGCAGGTTGGTGTTCTTTCGGTTTGAGTGAAGTGGGAATTAACTTATGTGTGCGCTGGCTGAGATGACTGCATGCCTGTTTACCTTGCATTGCCTTGGTCTTCCTTCAGTGGACGGATGGTTATGTCAGGTAGACTAGTTGCCCCTAATTGATAAGATGGAGAAGAGGTTCATTGGTCGGAAGTCTGCGTGCTTGTTTAGAAGTGGCAAGTTGGTGTTGCTGAAATCGGTCATGTCAGCTATTTCCATTTTCCTCCTCTCTTCATGGCTTTTGCTCGCTGCATCCAAAGAGGCTTGAAATCATAATGAAACGTTTCTTTTGGTTCTCATCCGATGACTCTAATGAGCTGGCTCCGGTTGATTGGAGAACAATTACATTACCAAAGGATGGTAGGATCCTCTTAGAGTGCGTAACTTGGAGGTGATGGTCATGACTTTATGTGCAAATGGATCTACCGGATTTGGGTAGAGTGTTACAGTTGGGTGTGCACTTTGATTCGAAACATCTATAAAGCTTCCTCATCTTTCCTGGATCCTGGGAAGTTTGGCTCTGCATCATCTCATTTCAAAAAGGGGGATTTGCACGGTTCTGCAAGATGTGCATTCTTTGTTGTGATCGATTTTAGATGATGGGAGAGGGTTTTGTTTCGGGCATGCTAACTGGATGGAAGGCGATGTGCTTGGAGTGAGATTTCCTCGTTTGATGGCGTTGACAATTGATATTGTTATTACATCGCAGATAGTTGGGACAATGCCTCTTTTTTCCGCCTTTTGCTTTGACCTGTCATATCAATGGATATGAGATCTTATGACGTTAGAGAGTTTGGATGATCATGAGTGTCCCTCGCAGGGACGAGATAGCTGGTGCTGAAATGATGGTAGGTTTTCCTTTAATAAGGCATATAAGTCCCTAACGGGTTCTGTACCTTTTGACCCAGGAGGTTGTCTGAGATTGTAGGAGGTTATGGCATTGGGCTCAAAAGAAAGGTCTTTCCGTAGATGGGCAAAGAGAGATTGGAAAGGCCGGAAAGTGAGGATGACAGCCATGACTCATGAGTTACTTGTGCGGGTGAAAGTTTTTATGTGGTCAGTATGGCGTGGGTGGTTGATGATTGGGGACAGACATGCATGCTTTTTTCAGGGAGCGAATTTTACTTGTAGCCGATGTATGGAGAGCATTGAAGATGTGGATCACCTCTTACCTATGCATGTTCCATGGATGTATGGACGAGTGTTGGCAACTCAGTGATTGCGACGGATTGAGCAACCAATCTTTGGGAGTCTCTTGGATCTGGTTGGTGTGGCATGGATGAGGAAAGAACCAGAATTGTGTTATTGTGTGGGCCTTATTGCAAGCAAAAAATAGGGTGCTCTTGAAATTGTAATTGTGGATGCTAAGAAGTTAGCAGAAAGTTGGGTCATGACATTATTTCTGGCTATTCATAGTGTTGTACTTGTAATTTTGTGAATTAATGGTGAAGTTTCTGGGCACAGATTTATACCATGACTTCCCTTGTTTCTTTCAAAATAATTATATTTTTAGATCTTCTTTAGGTTAGACGGTAGCTAAGGTAGCTCAAGTGTCCCCACTATTCTATCAGCATGTAGGAAAATCTTTGCGAAACGAATGAATGACTAGCTCCAATATCAATAAGAGTACGTACACTTCTATGAAAATGATAGTGGTACATGAGACGAGGACATCCTCTGCTGTGATAGATTCTTTGAGGGTCCTATTAAAGGCTTTCCAGAATCATTTGTTTTCCCAACTTGCCGGGTCTCTCATTGTCCTTCCTCTTTTTTTTTGACACCAAAGCGCTTCGGGGGATACACGGCATGGTGTTCGCCCCAAATCTTATTTAAAAACGAAGATGAAGACAGGGGGGATGGAAAGTTATACAAACACTAAGGATCGAGTGGATCCCGCCTGAGGGCCCCCAAAAAAGGAAGACACACGCCAGAAGCATTACAGGAGCAGCCAGTCATTCACAAGCGAAGAAATGTGTACTAAAATATTCTCCTTGTAAAACCTTTGACCCCTGAAGATCTTGGCGTTCCTAGCAAGCCACAGCGCCCAAATGCACGCGAAGGGGCGCAACAGCTCTCTCCTTGGGCGATCAGGACTTGATCGCATAGAATCCCAAAATGAGTTAGCCGAAGATGCGTTGATCCAATTAATATTGACTTCCCCCCAAATTGCTGCAGAGGTCGGGCAGAGAAACAATAGGTGCTCCAATGTCTTCACGCTGCCACCACAAAGCACACAGTCCAAGGAGTCAATCCCCGAAACAAACCTTGCACATCTATCTCGGGTCAAGACCCTCCCTCGCCTCAAAAGCCACAGGAAGAAGATCACCCTCTCAGGAAGCTTCATGCGCCACAACCACCCAAGATCCTTGCACAGGAGGTTTGGCTGGGAGTTCTGATGTTGCGAGATGGCCCTGAACGCCCGCCTCGTAGAGAAGATGCCGTCGCGCCAAACCCAGTGGTCTCTGGTAGTCGATGGCTTTGGCGCAGCCCTAAGCAGTTGCAGGATGCTTAAGAAATCATCAAACCGCTCGTCGGAAAGGTTGCTGGCAAAAGTAGGGTACCAGTCGCCCCCACTCCAAGAGGACGCCACCGTAACACCAGAGTCAGAAGCCAGCGCACAGAGACGAGGGAAAGAGGTAGCGAGAGAGGTCTCCCCCGCCCAGGCGTCACGCCAGAAAAGAAACGAGTTGCCATCCCCCAGCGCAGGCTTGAAAAGATGAGAGAAACGCCTAACCGCCGAAGCGATCCCACGCCAGAAAGGTGTTCCAGAGCGCGGAGAGTCGACGTCACGCAGCATGTCCACCCCGATCGATAAAACATCCCGCAACATTGAAGGAAAGAAACCGTTGGCGCTGCCCCAAAGTCTGTTGACCCATTTTAGCATCAACGCGTCATTAGCCAAATCCAGCCTCCGTATGCCAAGCCCACCGTCGCACTTTCTTTTGGCCACGTCGTTCCAGGCCACGAGATGAATGCCCCGCGACGAGGGACCCCTTCTTCCCCACAAGAAGTTTCGCATAAGGCCCTCAAGACGCCTTCTAACCCCCACCGGGATAGCCCAATTGGACAGAAAGTACACGGGGATAGAGGCAAGGACGGACCTAATGAGCACGAGACGACCCCCCCCGAGAGAGCATCGCCGCAGTCCAACCAGCAAGCCTTCTTTCCGCCTTGGCTATCACCTTGTTCCAATCATGTAATCTTGGCCTCCTCGCTCCCAGCGGCAATCCCAGATAATCGATCGGAAGAGAGGATGGAGAACTTCCCAAAAGCTCTTCACACGCCGCTGCCGACCTCTCATTCCACGCGAAAGGAATCACTTTGGACTTGGATTGGTTGATGCGGAGCCCCGAGAGCTCGCTAAAAATCTTCAAGGTCACCGCCATCCCTCTGACCTCCTCCATGCCCCCCTCGATGGAAGCAATAGTGTCATCCACATATTGGAGAGTAGTGGTGTTCCGGTAGTCGCAGGAAAAGCCCGAGGAGAAGCCGCGCGCGACCACCCTATCCGCCATCCTCGGGAGGACATCCGCCGCAATAACGAACAGCATGGGTGCCAAGGGGCACCCCTGGCGCACACCCCTCCTTGGCTGAAACGAGTTGCCAACAATACGACCATTCAGCATAATAGAGAAAGATGCAGTAGTAACGCATCGGCGCATCCACGATATCCACAAATTTGGAAAACCACGAGCCCGCATCACCGCCCAAAGAAAGTTCCAGTCCAAGGAGTCATACGCCTTTGCGAAGTCCACCTTCCAAAGGATCCCCTGCTTCCCCCTCCTCACCCAACAATCCACCATCTCAGAGGTAAGAGCCGTGACATCGGAGATTAGGCGGCCATGAATGAAAGCCACCTGCGAAGGATGAATTAAATCATCCAACAGCAGCGCCAGCCTCCGCGCCAACACCTTCGCGACAATCAAGTATAAGGCATTTGAGATTGCGATCGGCCGATAATCCTCAATAGCATGCGGAGAGGTAGATTTAGGAATTAGCACAATAAGAGCCCTATTGATGCTATCAAAGCCCATGTTTCCAGCACAAAATTCCGCTACCACCTCCTAAACCTCCATCCCCACCACCTCCCAAAAGTCTTTGTAGAAGGCAATAGGGAAACCATCCGGACCTGGCGAGGCATCGTCGTTGAGATCCCAAATAGCAGCCTTCACCTCATAGAAGGAGATCTCCTTAATCAACTCCGCACAACTCGCAGATGAAACCTTCGAGGCATCCTCTCCCAACCAGCGCCATCGACGAGGCTCGCGAACCGAGGAGAACTCCCTGAAGTAAGCCGCCACCGCATTCCCCACCGCCTCCTCGCCCACCACCTCTCTTCCCCCGAACGAAATCGATCGAATCAAATTTGAGCGCCTTCTGTTAGAGGCCACTCTGTGAAAGTACGAAGAATTTGCGTCCCCTTCCCTGATCCATTTCACCTTCGCTCTCTGCCGCCATTCCGCTACCCTCATTCTCTCCTCCCTCTCCACCGCGGCCACAGCCGTAGCCCTGGAGACCAACTCCTCAGCACAGAACTCCCTCAACCCCTCCAAAGCGTCCAACGCCGCAACGACGCCCTCCGTAGCCTTCCTTGCCGACATCCTAGCCTCCCGCGACCTCTTTTTGAACTGAGACAGAACGCCTCTCAAACGCGTTAGCTTCTTGCCAAACCTCACCACCGCCGACCGACCCTCGCAAGCCTCCGCCCAACAAGAAGATACCAGCTCACGGAAATTATCCTCGATCAGCCAGCACCTCTCGTATCTAAAGAACCCTGCCGCCGGAGAAGACACCTTGGAGTCCCAGATGATAGGAGTGTGATCCGAGAAGGCACGTGGCCTAGAGAGGACCTCCGCCAGGGGGAACAACTCCATGAAACCCATCGAAGCGAGAAACCTGTCAATGCACGACTTTGAGGAAGAATTCCTCCAAGTGAATTTCACGTCCGATGCCGTTAAATCTTGCATAGCCAGCCCGTTCACGAAGTCCGCGAAGTCCGCCGAGCCCGGGTCGGAGCCCCCCCTGGACCGGGGCCTATCAGAGGAACGTAAAGTAACATTGAAATCACCCCCGATCAGCCAAGGCAAGCCCGGGTTATCCAGCGAGATCTGCCGAAGCTCGTCCCACATCCCCTTTCTTTGAGCCGCATTACAGGGGCCGTACGCGCATGATAGAACAAATGATTGAGAGTCCTCCTTCCTGGTAAGCATAGCAGAGACAGAGTGGTTGCCCCTCACAGTAGAGACAAGGGAGAACCCCGATGACTTCCAAGCAATAAGCAAACCGCCAGCATTCCCAGTTGCAGACAAAGCGTAGAACTCGTCCAGATCTCCCGCCGCGAGAGATCGTCAAACATCATCATCCAGAGCGGCCAGCTTGGTTTCTTGAAGAAGAATGACGTCGCACCCCCATTCCTTGAATCTAGACCCCAGAATCTTTCTCTTAGCCGCATCCCCCATGCCCCTTACGTTCCATGATAGGATCTTCATTTAGTAACCTTCTTGTAGACCCATGACGGTACCACCCCCGCTGCCTCCGCCACCGCTTCTTCGAAGGTGTGGCACGAATGATGCTCCCTTGACAACGAGCGAGCGCTTCGCCTCCTTCTATAGCGTTTGCAAGATCTCCTCCTTGATTCGCCATCTGCACCCTTATCATCAAGGCCCTCGTCTGCAGCCGAACCTGCCCCTCCTGAGAAACCCTCCTGCGACAAAGCTCCGGCCAGAGGAGAAGAAGGTTCCGCCCGCTGATTAAGAAGCAAAGTGTCCGGATGAGAGGCGGAGATCAGGGCAGATGAAGAAGACAACGAGCCTGGGTCCTCCGAGTAAAGGATGTCCGCTTGAGCCCCCCAATCCGAATCAACCCCCGCCCGACCCGGAGACAGTAGAGGATCCGCTTTTGAAAGGATGATCGGGTCAGGCTCAGCAACCCGACTAACATATTGACGTGCAGATCCGAGTGATGGAAAGGCGTCTTGCCCAAGGAGAGCAAACCCGGGTGAATAAATCCGGAAGGCAGAGCCTTGCGACCCCACCGCTAATGTCAAATCCCCTCCGAAGTTCGTGCACCTACCGCCCACGTCACTCCAACCGCCCGCCACGTCCCCCCGCATACTCCGAAGGGCGGCTACCATGCACCTATTCCATGCGGTGGGATGGACATCACGTACGAGAGCGGGAGAAGGCCTTACGTAAACATCATAGCAAGGCGCAACCCCCAAAGATGAACCCAACTGCGGCGAGATCCTCGAGGCGAAATCCCACAGCGGCAACTTCTCCTCGGAAAACGGAACGACCCTCTTGCTGGCCTCCCCCTCAAGAGCCAACCGGTCCGACAGAGGAGGAGGCGGTGGAGGCACCACCACCGAAAGCTCGATTCTACAATAGAACCTTCCCAAGTTTAAAGCTTCAAAGAACACCTGGCCGGCCGCCCGATCGAGGAAGGCCTTGTTGCACTCCAATAGGATCTTCGTGGACGCTGGATGATCCCCCGACGATAAGCCGTCGCTAGTAACGGCCAGCACCTCACCCCACCGCCTCAGGGGTCGCCGAAGGCAGTGGGCGGATCGTGATAGGAAAGGGACCCCCCTGACCTCAGCCACGCATACCTCCACCTCCGAGCATGCACCATCTGCAAAATGCAAATCCCTCCATACGATGCCTCCATGAGGCCCTGCTTGAATTAAACGGAACCGCTGATCCATTGAAAGACCTCTAACACAACATCTTTTCGTACCCAGCAGGAACAGGTCCCCCGAGAAGTTGGTCCCCAGAAGCCCCACGAGAACGATGTTCACCTCCTCGACCGACATGCACTGATTGAGAAAAACCCCTACCACCACCCTGCCTTCTCGCGGGCCACGTGCATGGCCAGCTCTCCCCTCCGAGGAACTTGCACCCTCCGCCAACCGGGTCTCCTCCATCGATGAACCCCCACCATCATGCAACCCCCTCGATGTGAACGCAGCACGGGAGCTATACTCCTTCCTCCCGCAGCTCCATTGTACCTCAGCCGAAGAGCGCGCCCCCCCTGCAACCACCTGCGCGAAGGACCTGTTTGCAACGACAGACGCCACCCCTTTTGCATGCGGAACCCCTGTGTGCGCCGTAGGTCCTCCGAGAGAGAAGCAACCGACATCCCCCCTGAACCTTGCACCGCAACTCGCTTGCTTGTGCCCCAGGCCCCCGCAAGCAAAACAACGAGGTCTTGCAACACAGACCGAAGCCAGATGGCCCCTCATCCCGCACCGCCAGCATACGCACCCTTGCTTCTTGCGAGATATCGTTACCCACCCTCCACCTTGAGTGGGCTTCTCCTCCCCTTCTGCAGCAACGAACTGGGGGCTGATGTCTTGCGAGGTCGACGCGCAACCCTTTCCCTGAGCCCGCTCGGTAGGAGCGGAAGTCTGCTCAGTCGCCTTCGCGATCGCTTTCCCGGTCGCCTTCTGAGTCGCCTTCTGAGTCGCCATCTCTTTCGCTACATCCGTTACTTGTCTGCCTTGCTTGGGCAAATTTTCATTGTCCTTCCTCTTTCCTTGAGTAACATCTTTTCCTTTTGGTCCTCGTGCATACAAGTGCTTGGGATTTTTGAAATTATTGAAGGTTTTGTTATTATCACCTTTCAACGCAGATCTTCTCCTCTTCTCTTCCTTGATATATCATTATGTTCTTTTTGAAACTTTTGAACCACTTTCTCTTCCCTGTGAGCAGCCTCTACAAATTGAACCTTATCCTATGGGAGCTTCTGCAGACTTTATATCAAGATGTAACCCATCCTTAAGCGATGATTTTCTTCTTCTTATTGAGCTACTAATGATGGAGCAAACTCGGACAGTTCTATGAATTGCTTTTAATACTCATCCACTTGCAGACTTGGGTCAAATATAAAAGTACTCCTGACGAGTGATGGCATTCCTCCTTTTATACTCATGGACAGTATTGCTTATTTAACTCCTGAAAGGTCTGCCATGTGGGAGCAGTATAAGAGTATGCGTATTTACCACAATCAACTTCCACCAATCGTAAACATTTTCTTCTAATAGCTTAATAACAAATATTAAACGCTGCTTGTCTGTACAATACATTAGGTCAAACATTTTCTCTATGTTCTCAAACTAGGTCTTTTCCACTTTTGCTTCCGCTATACTATAATGATTGTAAGCTTAGTTTGCACATATGCTCGAAAGGCAATTGTTCTGATTGTACCAATTGGGCAGCCATACCTCCTAATGCGTGTGCTATCAATGTCAAAATTCCATATATTTTATTTTTATCATTCATGTCATGCCATCGTGCTGTAGGAGGTCGCTTGTCCCTTGCGAGTCCAGTTAGGTAGGATGAGGTTTGGAGACCTAGGATTTGGGTTTGGTTAAGAGCGAGGGTTGAAAAGTTGGTCGCCTAACCCTTGCGAGTCCAGTTAGTTAGGATGAGGTTTGGGGACCTAGGATTTGGGTTTGGTTAAGAACGAGGGCCGAAAAGCTAGTTTTTTTAATTTGTTAACTTGGGTGAGTCAACGAGGGCTTTTGTTTAGGGCTTTAAGGGCATGGGGTTTGCTGACAAGGTCTAGGGTTTTGACTCGAGGGTTAAGGGTTATGAGTCGGGATATATGTTAGATGGTTGCATCTTGTCTCTCATCTTAAGTCCATTTATGTACTTCAAATCATTGTTTTGTGTCTCACAGAGATGTTGTGATCCTATTGTTACTAAATGCATGTGGATTTGTTCAACTAAGGTCTCTTAGCAATTTTTATCGAAGATCCACCATGTTTCTCTTGGGATTTGCTAAAGACATGCAAGACTTGATGAAAAAATCAACTTAACTTGCTGATATTTTTTTATTGATTTGATATCCCTATCATGATGTTTTAAGAAGTATAAACTTATTCATCTCATCCTTGGGAAGAAGTTATATATCATAGATTTGGTAAAGGAAAAGAGTGAAAGCAAGAAATTCCGGCCAATGTGGCAACTTTGAATGCACTAGTTGGTTATATGTGCATGAATTTTATGTACACGTGGCTCGCGCTGCATCACACAATGGGGCGTTATTGTAGAGGCATGCTTTGCAAGGCATATGCATACTGATCATATATGTGCTTTCTTTATTTGCCAGGGTGCAATTGATATTACCTGTGATGCACTGGTCAGAGGTGCATGATAGCTTTATGCCAGATGCACGTCAGAGGTGCATGATAGCTTTATGCCAGATGCACATGTATGCTGCAACCAATGGGAGTAGAAAATGCAGTGCAGTCTTTAGATGTAAGGACCATGCTCAAGCATGGCTATGTGCCAAGACATTGTTATTCATTACGACCCTCTAGTGTCTCATGATCTCACTTCTCAGATGAAGATGTGAGCAGGGGATGTTTCTCAGTGTTCGAAATTTCGCGAAATTTCACCGAAATTTTTGTTTCAATAGGTCATGGGTATCGAAACTCCTATATATATATATATATCGATTTGTCAGATTTTGATCGAGATGGGTTGAAATATCGGTGATATTTCGACATATCGACCCTTTTCGGTTGAAATTCGTTGATTCCAGTACAAAATTTCTCGATTTTCGACCGATATCGCTGAAATTTCACCGATATCTATGTATATCAATGATATTATCTATGTGCGCTTGATTTTACTACTTATTTACCCATTCCCAAATTAAAACATATAATTATTTATATATTTTGTCACTATTGTAAAAGCATGGCCTCAAATTTCAGCGAAATTCGGTCGAATTTCTGTCGAATATCGATATCCAGTCGAAATCGAAATTCGATCGAAATGACCGAAATGACCGAAATATGGGGGTCCTAGTACAAAAAACGACCGAAATGACCGAAATTTCGATCGAAATTCCACTGAGATTCCATCGAAATTCTGTTTCGGTCGGTACCGAAATGGTGACCGAAACCGACATTTAGGGCCTTGTGTAAAAGTGGGCCGACTAGGCCGATTAGTCGGTCCGACTAGTCGAGTCGGGGGGGTAGCCGACTTGACTAGGCCTAGTCGGCCATTAGTCGATCAACCCGATTAATCAGGCCGATTAGTCAGCCTTGTCGGCCGACTACAAGGTCGACTTTTACATAGAGAATTTTTTATTTCTTAGTTTTCTGATTTTTTAAAAGCAAACTTGTGCATTTTTTAGCCACACCTGCATTAGGTTAAAACGTGATTTTTTAGCTGATTCCATGTGCACATCAAAAATATTTGAAATGACAAATGATATACAATCAGGCAGTTATTTGTGTTGCTGCAGAGACCATTCAACTATATTCAGATTCCTTCTAGCATTCAGAGAGTAATTGGAAAAGAAATATCTCAAATTGGTCAAAGAAAATGTCGTCTACTAAAAGAATTACTGTCTGCTCCTAACTTAACCACACTACTTAACATCATGTGAGCACCAACATCTTCTCTTTATGAGTGAAAAGCAAATATATGGAAATTGAGCTTATTGGTAAATGTAGGAGCTACAGATATAAATCTCATTATTAAGTTGTGTACTTCCATGGACTTGTACATTGGTCATATGTCATTATTAAGTTGTGCACCAATGTCTTCTCTTAATGTGAGCACCAACGTCTTTTAAAGGCACTTTTTAACCCATATCTAAAGTCAATTACTTCTTTTATTTCATTATGATAGTATAGAAAATGAACAAATCAATGTAAATATAAGAATATATGTATACAAAATGATTTATATATTTAAAATAATAAAAAAAATCCAAAATCGATTAATGGCCGACTAAATCCGATTAGTCGCACGACTGCCGATTAATCCTTAGTCAGTGACCCCGCCGACCGAGTACCGACTACCGCTTTCTGCAACCTTGTATTTTGTTTCAGGTCGGGGGTGCTGCCCCCGTACCCCTGCAATGGGAGGGCATACCCTTGTCTGATAGGGTATGATGAAACATGGGGGGGGGGTTACATACGACAATTTTTCAACTTGGGGAGCTTCCTCCCCTTTGGGTTTAAGCAATGGAGATGAAAAACTCTATAGCTTCTATATATCCTGTTGGGAAAAATGAATGAGATCATCTATTCCATAAGCCCTAGGCTCTCTTATATAGGAGAGTAGCCTATGGGTAAATTACATAAAGAGAATAACAGGAAAAATAAAATAACAAAGAGGTACAGTTATTCTATATGCGTCAACACTCCCACTCAAGATGGAGCATAGATATCAATCATTTTTTTTTGAAGCCAAGAAGAGGGGGATACACTCGTTGGTGCTCACCCCAATTTATTAATAGAGAAAGAAGGTGCTACAAAGAAAATAAAAGAAAGAAAAACACAGCCCCCCGCGAGGGAGGCAAGAGCCACCCGAGGGGGCAACCTGCACTTAAACAGTAGGAGAAAACAAACCAATCACACAAGGCACCAATCAGCAACGAAAGCCCTAGCACGGCAAAAGACATTTTCCAGGTAAAACCGCTGCTCGGAGAAGAGGGCCTCGTTGCGAGCAAGCCAAAGCGACCACAAGCAAGCCACCGGTGCAAGAAAGCGACGTCTCTCCAACCGCCTATTAGAGAAGAGGCAGTCGAAGAAGGACTCCACATCACGCGCGAGCATCCAATTCACGAAGGGGTCGTCCCACATAGCCCGAACCAGGGGGCACAGAAATAACAGATGGTCGAGAGTTTCCACACTAGAAAGGCACATGCCGCACGTGCTAGAGACCGAGGGCATCAATCTGGAACACCGATGGCGCGTCAAGAGCCTCCTTCTACGCACGAGCCACAGGAAGAAGATAATACGAAGTGGCAAGCCCAAGCCCCAGAAGAAGCCACAGTCGCGCACCAAAGCATCCGAACCAGGAGGCGGAGGATGAAGCAAAGACCCGTAGGCCTTCCGAGTAGAGAAATTTCCGTCCCTCCAAAGCCAGTGATCCAAGCCACTAGAGGGAGAGCCCGCCAGAGTAAGAGCGTTCATCAAAGCCAGAAACTCATCGGACCTCTGATCGGAGAAGGAGCCCCGAAAGCGGGGAGACCAAGAATCGTCCACCCAGCAGGAGGCGACGGAGGCATCCTTATTCTCGACCAGAGCGAATAGACGGGGGAAGCGAGAAGAAAGAGGCTCCGCTCCCGACCAGCAATCATTCCAGAAGGAGAAGGTGCTGCCATCACCGAGAACAGGTTTGAAAGAAGATCTATACTTTACGAAGGCCGCCTGAATACCACGCCAAAAGGGAGAACTCCCGCCCACGACCTCCGAGGCACCCACGCCAGGCCACGCCCGCCCATGAAGACCCCTCAAAACGGTAATGAAGAAGCAATCATCACTGCCCCAGACCCTAGCCGCCCACTTAAGGAAGAAGGCATCGTTGATCAATCTGAGACTCCTCACCCCCAAGCCACCCGCCGACTTCTCCCTCAACACCTCCTCCCAAGCGACCAGGTGGATCCCCCTCCCACCGCTGCCCGATTTCCCCCAAAGGAACTTCTTGAAGCAAGATTCCAGCCTATTGCCAATCCCCACAGGCAACCTACGAGTCGATAAAAAGTGAACAGGAATAGCGGCCAAGACCGAGCGAAGGAGAACCAGTCTGCCTCCTTTGGAAAGGAGAGCAGCACGCCAACTAGCCAACCTCGCCTCCACCTTCTCCACCACCGGGTTCCAATCTCTCAATCGAGGCCGCCCAACCGCCAACGGAATCCCCAGATAATCCAGCGGGAGGGTGGCCAAAGCCGAGCCCAACAAGTTTGCGAAATCCGATGCACGAACCTGTGAAACACCAAAAGCAATGACCTTCGATTTATTGCCGTTCATGCGTAAGCCGGAAAGCTCACTGAAGAGGTCAAGAGTCGCCGACATAGCCGCAATTTCCGCCTCGCCCCCTTCGATAAAGCACAGCGTGTCGTCCGCGAATTGAATAAGAGGCACCGAGATGGTCCCCTTAGAGAATCCCTTAGATAGGCCGGCGTCAACCACCCGAGTCACCATCCGAGCCAAAACATCCGACGCAATCACGAACAGGAGGGGGGCTAGGGGGCACCCCTGTCGAAGGCCCCGACGAGGTTGAAAGCGGCCCCCCTCCAACCCGCCATTCAGAAGAAGAGAAAAGGAGGAAGTCGTAACACAGCGCCGCATCCATGATATCCACAGGTTAGGGAAACCACGCCTCTTGAGAGCATAGATATCAATCATGCTCAGCTTGGACGCACACTTCTGGAATGGGCCTCTAAGTAATGCCTTGGTGAAAATATCAGCAGTCTGATTCTCTGATGTGACGTGAGATGTAGCAATGAACCCCTTCTGAATCATGTCACGTATGTAGTGACAGTCGACCTCAATGTGCTTGGTCCTCTCATGAAAGGCTGGGTTATTTGCAATGAACAAGGCGGCCTGATTGTCACATTCCAACATCATAGGAAGAGATATATCAAGACATAGATATGCAAGTAAGTATTTCACCCACATCATTTCTGTGCTAGCCTGGGCCATAGCCCTGTATTCGGATTCAGCACTGGATCTAGCTACCACTGTCTGTTTCTTGCTCTTCCACGAAACTAGAGCATCTCCAACATAGACTGCAAATCCTGATGTGGACTTCCTGTCCTTGGGGCATCCTGCATAGTCTGCATCCGCACATGCCGTGATAGAGATCTCCTTTCCTTTCTTAAATAGCAAGCCTGCACCTGGAGATGATTTTAAATATCTCAGAATCATGTGTATTGCATCCATATGGGCCTGACGTGGTTGCTCCATGAACTGGCTCACACGACTCACTGCAAATGATATATCAGGTCTAGTGATCGTGACATACAGTAGTTTGCCTACCAGTTCTCTGTACCTTTTCTTATCCACCTCTTCTGTGTCATCATCATACAGCTTCATGCTAGGATCCATTGGTGTCGTAGCAGGTCGACACCCTAGCATACCTGTCTCACTCAGTAGATCTGTAACATACTTCCTCTGTGACATGACTAATCCATATGGATTTCTAGCAAACTCCAGCCCCAGAAAATATCTAAGGACTCCCAAGTCCTTGGTGACAAACTCGGTCCCCAGCATTTCCTTTGCCTGCTTAATGCCCTGGTCATCATCACCTGTAATCAAGATATCATCAACATAAACCATGATTACAATGATACCTCTAGCCGTCTTCTGTACAAACAAGGAATGATCAGCATTGGAGCGCTTATATCCTTGTTTCTCAAAGAGGTCTGAAAGCTTCTGAAACTATGCTCTGGGGCTCTGCTTAAGGCCATAGATGGCCTTATGTAATCTGCAAACCTTGGAACACTCCCCCTCAACAGCAAAACCAGGTGGCTGTTTCATATAGACTTCCTCCTGCAAGTCGCCATACAGAAATGCATTCTTCACGTCCAGTTGATAAAGTGGCCAGTCTCTAGCAACTGCAACTGATAACAGGATCCGCAGAGTGGAATGACGCGCCACAGGGGAGAATGTGTCAAGGTAATCTACCCCATATGTCTGTGTGAAGCCCCGTGCAACCAGGCGTGCCTTGTACCTGTCAATGGAACCATCTGCATTGTGCTTAACTGTAAACACCCATTTGCAACTCACCGGGCTGACATCTGGAGGTATAGGAACCAAACTCCAGGTTCCTCTAGACTGAAGTGCCGCCATCTCTTCTTCCATTGCTAGCCGCCATCTAGCATCCTGCAAAGCATAATGATGATTCCGTGGAATGTCTGTAGCTGAAAGTGCCAATGCAAACGTCCTGAAGTCTCCAGATAGCCTCTCAAAAGACACAACTGCTGATAATGGATATTTGGCACAGCTTCTCTTCGGCTTGCGTAGAGCAATTGGAACATCCAGATCATCTGTGTTATCACCATGCTCCTGTAATGCATCCTGCTGAGAAATGTCGTTAGATCCATCAACATTAATATTTTCATTACATACCATAGGCGAGCTAGTTGACGGGTCAGGACCATGAGCTGGAGGAGGCCTGCGGATGTAATGGAATGGTAGCGGGGATACTAGCGACGGCGGTGGTGGTGGCGGTGGTGGTGGCGGTGGCGGTGGTGGTGACAGTGGTGTTGTTTGTGGCAATGGTGGTGGTGGTGCCATGAATACGGCATCAGGAGATATAGGTGGTAGCTGCATGTTTCCAGATTCTGAAAAGTACATAATAGATTCAAAAAATGTAACATCTGCACTGATCATATACCGCCGACGCACAGGATCAAAACACTTGTACCCCTTTTGAGTTCTGGAGTACCCCACAAAGACACACTTGACAGCCCTAGGAGAGAGCTTGTCAGTACCAGGCGACAACTGATGGACAAATGCGACTGACCCAAACACACGAGGGGTAAGAATGAACAAATCAGTGTTCACGAATGCGCCTTGAGCGGCCGCATATGCGGCCGCATATGCGCGCGCGGTCTTAAGGACGTTCCGCACACGTGAATCGGGCCACTATGCGCCCCAAGCGCATGAGCGGACCGCATATGCGGTCTATGCGGCCGCATATGCGGTCTATGCGGCCGCATATGCGGTCCGTTCGGCCGCTCGGCTGTTGCTTTCCTATGTCGGATCCCGTGGGTCCGATTACGCTTCCTCTCCTCATCCGAACCCGATTTAGGGTTTTTAGGAATGCATTAGGTCTTCGATTTCAGTCCCCGACTACTCCTGCGAGCGCCAGACCTCCTCCGATTCTCCGATCTCCTCCGCCTCCTCTGCCCCTGAATCGCGAGCTCCTCCTCCGATTCTCCGATCTCCTCCGCCTCCTCTGCCCCTGAATCGCGAGCTCCAGGCAGCGCCTCCACCGGACTCCTCCGCCTCCTTCGCCCATAACCGGCCCTCGACTCGCGAGCGTCATCGCCTCCACCGGCTTCCTCCGCCTCCGCCTGTGTCTTCCGCCTCCTCACAGGTCCTCCTCCTCTTCACAGCTCCTCCGCGATTCCAACTTCGCTGCCTCCTTACAACCTCTGTTCTCTTCACAGTTCATTGCCTCCAACTTCCCGCGTCAGCCGCAGTTCATTGCCTCAGCCGCGTCAGCCGCGTCAGCCGCAGTCCTACAGCCGCGTCAACCGACTACCCGTACAGTGCGACTGCGAACTGCGAAGGTTAAGGTCTGTTTTGTATTTAGTTTTTTTTTCCCATTTCGATATATTGGACTCAGGTATATACAGACTACTATATTTGATTTAAATATATTTCCTGACTCATTTAAGATTGGGCAGACAGTATAAGGTTTGGGCAATCCTTATACTACACCTTATATCCATGGTTTTAGATGTCTAGTTGCTAATAAAATGTGTTATAAGGTTGAGTCCAATATATCGCGATATAAGGTCTAAAATGTATTTAGTGGGTGAGGCTCATATATGAGTCAGGAAATATATTTCAAAACAATAAGTTGATAATTCTATAGTACAAAACTACGAAGACAATTTTGCCATTTTCCCATTTTCCCATTTCAGATTATATTTAAATCTCTTATTGTCGAAGATTATGCATAATAGCATATTATAATGTCTGCATTTTTCAATAATTTAAATCTCTTATTGCAAGCAGATTGTGACTAAGCATATATCATGAATGGCAATATATACCCACATGTATGCATAAAGAATATATACCCACAGATTGTGACCAAGCGAATGGATGCATAAAGAGTTACTACTCATTTTTTGTATTGAAATAAATAGAAATGTATGTTGGTTGGAATATATACCCACATGTGTCGTCAAGCACGACACGATACTCTTTAGGAGAGGATGATGCTTTAAGTTTTACATGTTCATGAGTGTGGATATGGATATGGTGAAAGGAACCATCATGCTTATATTATTTATCATGTCTATATTTACCCTTATCTTCTGATTTGGTGGCATTTGTCTATGCATATTAAACTTTTTGTCTATATTTTTATCTTATAAATTTATAATTATGATTGAATGCCAGGAAACTATGGCATCTAGACTACCATCTGACAGCGGTTCTTCTCCTACGCCTGGAACTGGAAGTGAGCCTTTTATTGAAAGAAGCGATACTTCGGAGTTTTTTGTTCCTCCCGGTTCTAATGATCCGGGATGGAAGTATGCTTTTCTAGAGAATCCGAGTACCCCGAGCATGGTCACTTGTCGGTTGTGTCGGAAGGTTGTGAAAGGAGGGATCAATCGCATGAAGCAACATTTGGCACACATTAAAGGCAATACATCATCTTGTCCCAAGGTGTCTTCTGAGGTGAAGAAAGAAATTATGGACAATATGGAAGGAATTAAAGCGAAAAAGAATGAGAAGACCTCGAGGATGAAAGAAATTCAAGGGCAAGTCTCCATTAAAATTAATCAACCCTTGGATGATGAAGAGAGGGATGGGAAAAGGTTGCGAATTTCAGCTCAAGAAGTACCAGCGGAGACTCTCCGCCAATCCTCAATCAAAGATACCTTTGCCAAGGAGGAACGTGCACGCGTGAATACATTTGTGGCAAAGTACTTCTATGACAATGACATTGCTTTTAATGTTGTCAAAAGTGACTCATTTCTTCGAATGTGCGAAGCAATTGGACAGTATGGGAGGTCGTACTAGCCTCCAACATACTATGAGCTAAGTGAAACTCTTTTGAAGGAACAAGTTAAGGAAACAAAAGGCTTCTTGCAAACGCATCGTGATAGTTGGAAGACTTCTGGGTGTTCCATTATGACAGATGCATGGACTGATAGGAGAGGAAGGAGCATAATGAATATTTATGTCAATTGCATGCTTGGAACTAGTTTTCTGAATTCTATTGACTCTTCTGCAGATTCTCATACCGCGGAGTACATTGCTTCCTTAGTGGATAAGTCCATTGAGGAAGTTGGGCCTGACAATGTAGTCCAAGTAGTGACAGACAATGCATCTGCTAATATGGCTGCTGGCAGAATATTGAGAGCAAAGTACCCACGGATATTCTGGAGTTCTTGTGCAACACATTGCATCGATCTCATGCTTGAAGAGATCGGTAAAGAATCAAAAGTGAAAACTGCCATCACAAAAGCAAGGACATTGACTGTCTTCATATACAGTCATGCAAAAACATTGAGCTTGATGAGACAATTTACGCAAAAGGGCGAGATAGTGAGGCCAGGAACAACAAGATTTGCTACCACATATCTCACTCTGCAATCTGTGATGGAGAAGAAGGATAAGTTGAGACTTATGTTTTCTTCTGATGAATGGAGAGCTTGTAAATGGTACAAGACCAAGAAGGGCGAAATGGCTTCAGCCATAGTTTTGAGTCCTTCATTTTGGACTCAAGTGTCATTGACATTGAAGGTCTTTTCTCCATTGGTACATGTTCTGCGGATTGTTGATGGAGATAGGAGGCCGGCTATGGGCTTTGTATATGGTGAGTTGCAAGATGCTAGAAAAGAGATCATGGGCATTTTCAAAGATGTCGAAGCATCTTACAAACATTTTGTTGATGCCATTGACTCAAAGGCGAAAGGAAGACTGGATAGTCCCCTCCACCTTGCTGCATATTATTTGAATCCCTACTTTTTTTATAGGGACATTGCTCAAATCCAGAGGGAAGGCCTTGCTCTGAAGGATTCTTGGATTGTATGGATATTTTCTATCCTGATTTAGAGATCCAAGATATCATCACCAGGAAGGAGTTGCCTTTATATGAAGGGGCAGAAGGATCATTTGGCAAACCTTTGGCTATCAGACAAAGGTCAATCATTGATGACGACTTCAATCCAGGTATAATTTCTCACTAGAATTAATAGACTTATATCTTTAATTATTATTAACTATTTTTTCTTGAAAATAGCCCGTTGGTGGGAATTACATGGCATGGAAACACCACAATTGAAGGAAATGGCAATGAAAATTTTAAGGTTGACAGCTTCTTCCTCAGGCTGTGAAAGGAATTGGAGCACTTTTGAGGCGGTAAAGTTAAAAAATTGGTGCCATACATCTCACATGCTACACTTCATTAATGTGGTGGTTAATGATATTTTTATGGTGATTTTGTAGATCCATACAAAGAAAAGGAACATGCTTGAATTCAAGCGATTAAATGATTTGGTGTATGTCAGATTCAACGCCAAGTTGAGGGATCGCCATATGAAAAAACGAAATGATCCATTTGCCACAAATGATAGAACCCATTTGCGAGATTGGATTGGCGAAGATGATGGAGATGATGAAGTTTTCCAAGGATCGGGGCTGACATGGAACTTAGTGGCTGATGCAACTGGCGCTGAAGATTTGGTTCAACATAGAAGAAGCCAAAGGCATGCTACTGGTTCAACCTCAATGCCAAGTTTGAATGAGGAAGAACTCCTGTCCGATGAAGAGAGTGACGATGAAAATGAAGACAATATCCCAGTGGAATTTGATGATGACTAGATTAGAATTGCTTTGGACTTAGTAGAATATTGTCGCTTGAACATTTTATTTTTCTTATGCTATCTTAATTAGTACTTTTGCTAATGTTATTTATTTCTAATCCCAGCTCTTTCAGATACTTGCATATTTTGGTGATTGTTGTTAATTACCATGTGTGCTAACTTTTTTATTGAAGACTTGAAGTATTGACCTCCATCATATGAAAGTTATTTTTCTTAGATGTTCTGTTGGACCACAATTATACATAAATTTAGTTCTGTTGTAGTCACTTTTGTATTTATTTATTTATTTTTAAATAAAAAATTAGGAAACCGCTTAGAACCGCTTATACCCCGCATATGCCCCCGCATACCGCTTAAGCGCTATTCGGTGACCTGTCCGAACGCATATGCATACCGCTTTCCTGAACCTTGGAACAAATCCTTGTCAGGGTAAATGAGTGAAAAAGGAATCTGTTCATTCAAGACAGACGAAGGCATACGGTTGATTAGGTAACATGCAGTAAGGACTGCATCACCCCAGTAGGAGTACGGAACATGACTCTGAATAAGAAGTGACCTTGTGACATCAAGAAGGTGACGGTGTTTTCTTTCAGCAACCCCATTCTGTTGAGACGTATGAGCACACGATGTTTGGTGAATAATTCCTTTTGAGGAGTAGTAATTGGCTAGAATGTTGGTGCACAACTCTAAGGCATTATCACTTCTCACAATCTTGACAGATGTGGAAAAAACATTTTGAATTTCATTAAGAAAGTGGATAATAATATTTCCTGCTTCATATTTATTTTTCATTAGAAAGACCCATGACGCTCTAGAGAAATCATCCACAAATACAATATAAAACCTGTGTCCCTGATGATCAGGAACACGACTCGGACCCCAGACATCGACATGAAACAACTCAAACTTGGAGCTACTACTCCGACCTTGACTACTGGGAAAAGACGACCTGTGATGCTTTCCCAACTGACATGCCTCACACTGGATAGGTGTGTGAGAGAGACCATAGGGTAGAACTAGACGCAACTTCTGAAGCGGTAAATGACCAAAACGCAGATGCCACAGGAGAGGAGATACTTGTCCAGCAGGAGAAGATGTGGTTCCGGCAAATGGGGTCTGGTTCAGACGGTAAAGGCCTCCTTGCTCATAGCCATGACCAACCACGTTGCCCGTACGGATGTCCTGAAAAATCAAAGAAGATGGATCAAAAATAGCTCGACAATGGAGATCCTTCGTAATCTGACTAATTGACAACAGATTCATAGAAAAATGCGGTGCATGTAGGACATTCTTGAGCTGCATAGAAGATGTCAATCTAATCTCCCCCTGACCCGTGATAGGGGAGTGCGTGCCATTGGCAATCACTACTGTCCGTCCTGGAGGAATATGAGTGTATCCTGTAAGTAGACTCTGGTCGCCACATAGATGATGTGTAGCGCCCGAGTCCATGATCCATGGCAATGTATCAGATCTACTACTGTGGAGTGCAAGTGTACTACCTGAAGTACTAGTAGAGGCAGAGGCAGAAGCAGCAGCATCGGTATGACTCTCTGTAGTCGGTGCTGGACCAGATGGTGGGATAATGCCCCTGAGCAACTAGATCATCAAATCGTTGATCCAGTGTAGCAGCAGATGGGGGCTCTATCTGCTCAGCGGCTCGTGCAGATGCAGGGAATCCATGCTTCGAGTAGCATGTGTCTTCATTATGTCCGACTCGGTGACAATATGAGCATGTTGGCCTAGTACGGCCACCCCTTCCACGAGGAGTACGCCCACGGCCCTGGTGATGAAAACCGCGGCCTCTGTTGGCCGCCATAGCTGAGGAATTCTGACTCGCAGCTGCTGAAGGCACTGTGATCCTACTCAATCTGTGAAAAGCTTCCTCCATGGGAGGAATAGTCGAGTCCGCCAAAATCTGAGAACGTGCTGCCTCATACTCTGGATCAAGTGCAGCGAGAAACACACCCACCATCGTCGCATTCCTGTATGTCTTCTGCTGTTCTGGCGTGGCGGTAAGAGGCATGAAGCTATAGAGCTTCTCGAACATCCCTCTCAGTGATGTATAGAGAGAATGTAAAGGACGGCCGTTCTGCTTTATTATGAATATATCATGTTGTAGTTGCAGGATCTTCGTCTCGTTCTTCGCCTGAGAATATGTCGCGGCCAGGATATCCCACATGTCTTTGGCTGTGGGTTGATGTAGAATGTCATTGGCAATTTCAATAGCCAATGTGCCAGATAGCCACACCTTGGCATATGCATCATCGGCCTCCCATGAGGCATGGACTCCAGTTTTCTCTGCAGGCTCGGGCTCGGTAAGAATGTGCTTCTTACCTGTAGACTTCATCATACTCATGAACTACATTGCCCACAGTTCATAGTTCGTACCATCCATCTTGACAATGGGCGCTGGACCACGAAACGCGCCAATAGACGGGATATCTGCCTTGCTTTCTGACATACTGGAGACGGAAGACTGGAGCGAATGACAAGAGATAATCTTTGTCTACAATGACATAGACGGGATTAGTTGCATGTGTAGACCTCAAGCAACTATCCCCATGAATTTGCGCGTGCTACAATCCGCACACGCATAGGAATGACAACGATGCACACAGTATGCACACGCGGTATGTAGCCTTCACGCGCAGGTGCACTGGAGATGGAGCCCCTCACGCGCAGGCGCACTGGAGATGGTGCGCTTGGAGATGATGCACGCTCGTGGCGTAGGCGCAGATGCGCTACCTCGTGCGCAGGTGCGCCTGTGCGCAGGCGGCGTAGGCGCATGTGCGCAGGTGCGCAGGTGCGCCTGTGCGCAGTTGCGCAGATGCGCATGCGATTGACGCGCCGATCGATGTGCTGGAGAAGATGTGCGAAGATCGCAGGCGCGCCGGAGAAGATGTGCTGGAGAAGATCGACGCGCGAGGGAGGAGAGGCGGCGGTGTTGGAGGCGCGCCGATCGAGGGAGAGAGAGATAGGGCCGGCGGGTGGGGTGGGTAGGGTTAGGGTTTCGAGAACTCCGGTCTAGGACCGTCGCTCTGATACCATGTTGGGAAAAATGAATGAGATCATCTATTCCATAAGCCCTAGGCTCTCTTATATAGGAGAGTAGCCTATGGGTAAATTACATAAAGAGAATAACAGGAAAAATAAAATAACAAAGAGGTACAGTTATTCTATATGCGTCAACATATCCGATATAGCTTGTTCATTTCATCTGTTGTCATTTATCTTCGTAAAATAGATGCATCTTTACTATAAGTCTGTAATAAATTCTGTAATTCATTTTTTTGAAAGCTTATGTAATTCGTTAGAACTATGTTCACAACAATTATTTCTATGAACGAAACATTGTCTAATTAATCATTATCTACATTTCAGAATCAAATGCTCATCTGTTTTCATGAACAATTAGTTAACTTACTTATTTCGATTTCCATTTCGAGTATCTATCAGTCAATTCAACAATATGTCTGGTATAACCGATATGGTGTGATATAAGTGTGCATTTGTAAGATATTATTGTTTTAAGATCTTGGACTAGATGATATCAATTTCCAGTATGTATCTGCCAAGAATCAACATTAATATCGATTTGGCCGATATGACTGATACGTGCGATCAAGGCCTTAAATGTCGGTTTCGGTCACCATTTCGGAATCGACCAAAACAGAATTTCGATGGAATTTCGGTGGAATTTCGACCGAAATTTCGGTCATTTCGGTCATTTTTTGTACTAGGACCCCCAAATTTCGGTCATTTCGGTCATTTCGGTCGAATTTCGGTTTCGACTGGATATCGATATTCGACAGAAATTCGACCGAATTTCGCTGAAATTTGAGGCCATGCGTGCGATATAAGAGGCATATATGAACAATATGTGTGATATAAGTGTGTATTTATAAGTTTTTATTGTTGTAATAACTTGGAAAATCTTAATTTGCTAAAATGGTCAAAAAATGGCTTTTTGAGCCATTTCAACATTTCCATAGAAATGGTCGAAATTTCATCGAAATTTTGGTTTTGGAGGGACCCGAATCAAAATCGAAATCGAGATTTCGAACCTTGGTGTTTCTGAAGGTGGTGACAATCATAGGTAGTAGGTAGAGATGGTTTATTGTCGAAAAACTACTTATGTATGCAGGATGAGAAAGAAAATAACTGAGATTCAGCAAATAAAACTGAAGGAAAACTACAAAGAACCTCTTTTTTGAGTCAAAAGTAGGGGAAAACGCTATTGTCCGTCCCAAATAGGATCTAGAAAGACTTACAGAATCCACGACTGGAGAAAAGTTCTGGCATGTGAAATTACATTCTCAATATAAAATGCTGACCGCTAAAAATCACACCATTTCTAGCAAGCCATAAAGCCCAAATGACCACGTGTGGGAAGATGACTTCAACTCTGGGTATATGTTTTGCCAAGTAAAGAGAGTCCCAGAAAGACTCCACGCTATACAGATTCACCTAGTCTATACCCAGTTCATGCCAAATGGGTGAGGACTTGCCACAACTGAAAAGATATGTTTCATCGTCTCAATCTCCACATCACAAAGGGAGCACAATTCTGAAACACCTATGAAAAGCCTTGCACATCGATCCCTTGCCATGCTGCTTTGGGGTCTTGATAACAAAAAGAAGATGCTTGTTCTTCTTGGAAGCTTTAGACTCCAAATTAAATTTGTAATCACGAATCATAGTCTGCTACTGGAGGAGATGGTCTATCTAGCGAAGCCTTCTTCACCGAAAACTACTTGTCTTTCCAAACCCAGTGATCTCTACCTTCTGACAAGCCATCAATGCTGCTCAATGTATCGTTAAGTTTTTTTTGAATGGAAAAGGCCCTCCACTGTTTAGGTGTTTGCCCAAAAAACTTCACTACATATCGCTAAAAAGTATTACAAGGTTAAAGATGCACCGCATAGTTATGCTTTTCAAGTTCCGGCTCTCACTCAACGTGTTCGCATGCGCCACCTCATTTTCCGCATAAAAGCGCTCCTGACGAAACATGACCCCATTTTTGGCGAACCGCAAAGCCCAGACCAAGGCCAAACAACTTGATCTCTCATTCTCCGTGCCAGTCTAATCCACCCCAAAAGAGTTCCAAAACCTCGACTTACTACCATGCATACACCTCGGCATCACAAGAGGTTCCAAGCTGCCTTATAACTTCCAAAATTAAAGAAAAGGTGGCCTGCACCCTCAATATCATGGCCTCAAATTTCAGCGAAATTCGGTCGAATTTCCGTCGAATATCGATATCCAGTCGAAATCGAAATTCGACCGAAATGACCGAAATATGGGGGTCCTAGTACAAAAAATGACCGAAATGACCGAAATTTCGGTCGAAATTCCACCAAAATTCCATCGAAATTCTGTTTTGGTCGATACCGAAATGGTGACCGAAACCGACATTTAGGGCCTTGCTCAATATTCCTCAAGCATCGAGGGCATACCAAGTCCGCAGACAGTATGAATCCCGAAAGTCTTTCTTTAGTCAGCAGTTTTCCCCTCCTTCTGAGCCATAGAAACACCTTCACACGAGTTGGAATCTTCCATTTTTATATACGCTTGCAGTCCGTCACACCCCCTGGATCAAAAGTCAAAGGTCCCTTCAAAGCTCTTTATGCCTTGCCCACCGAGAATGAACCGTCGCACTAGGTCCAACAATCATGGTCGTTAGTGGGACCAGCTAGTCGCTCCAGCTCCTTAAGTAAAACCATGAGCTCCGCCATTCGTGGATCAGATAGCTCCGATCTAAACTTCTAAAAGAACGACAACCCATCCCACACCTCCGCTACCAAGTCGTCTGGGTTCGCTGCTAATGCCTTCAACTGGAGGAATCTCTCCTGAAGAGTCCTGCCTTCATACTAATCATCCACCAAAAAATGGAAATCAGTTTTGTTCCCCAACACTGGTCTCAAAAAAGGCCAGACCTCATGCACGACACTACATATACCTCTCTAGAAGTAGGAAGGTGTCTGACCAAGATCCCCGAGACTCGGGAAAGAGAGACTGGGTCCATACATCCTCCGGATCAGGCAACCGACCAAGCTTTCGCAATCGTCCCATATGCGGGTGACCCACTTGCTCAACAATGCCTTATTCATTTCTTTCGAACTTCAAACACTAAGTCCTCCATCCTCCTTTGATCGTGATATCGTCTCCTAGTCCACCGACGAGAGTCCACGTGATTGCCCCGGTGACAACCAGAAAAACCACCTCATGATAGACTCAAGTCTCTTCCGCACCATACATGCACCAGTCGGGATGACATGAAGTAGATCGGTATAGATAGGAAAACAAACTTCCACCCAGCCAGCCTCTGTTCGATGACAGGGAGCCATTCAGCGATACAAAACCTACTAGCCACCTGTAGCATGTCATGGTAACACAAAGGCAAACTCCTACAAGGTTAACGCAACCAGTCTGCACACAAGTCACTCTCCACTTCTGCCAACCCCAAAAGGAACAAACTCCGATTTTTCCTGGTTAAGTCTCAGCCCGGTGCATCACCAATGATGTCCAAAACCACGGACAAACCATTGCAACTATGAGCACCACCCTCCGCAAATAGTATTGTGTCGCTTGTGTATTGGATAATTGGAATCAATAAGTCGTCCCTCGAGTAGAAATTGCAAAACCCTCCCAAAACAATGTGGTTAACCATGATCGTTAGGGCATTTGTAACGAGCATAAAAAGAAGCGGTACCGGCATGCAGCTCTGTCGGACCTCTTATTGTGGCTGGAAATAGCCTCCCGCGGTTACCCATTCATCATGACCACACATGAGGTTGTCGTGATGCACCTCTTCATCCATGAGATCCATCTATTAGGAACATCACGTCTATGCAAAGATGCCCACAAAAACCGCCAGTTGACGTTGTCGTAAGTCTTCGAGAAATCCACATCCTTAGAAAGCCTTTTGTTTTCCTCCGACGCCAGCCTGCCATAATATCAAAAGCTGTAACAACACTGTCCATGAACTGTCTATCAGGTAAAAAAGCACTCTGAACTGGTGAGATCCTCTTGCCCAAACCCCCCTGAGCCAGTCGGCTAACAATTTAGCCAAGATCAAATAGATCGCATTCGACAATGCAATTGGACAAAGTCCTCAATTCTCCTTGCAACATCCGTTTTGCGGAGCAGAAAGATAAACGAACGGTTGAGCCGGTCAAATCCACGGTTTCTATCCTTAAATTCTGTCACCACCCCCATCACCTCCTCAACTAGAAGTTCCCAGAACTCTCTGAAAAATAAATTGGGAACCATCCAGACCTGAGCAACCGTCCGCATTTAGGCCAAAAACAACCTTGCGAACCTCCAACACAACAAAAGGCCTCATCAGTCTCTCCGCATTTGGGCCAGAGATAGGAATCTCCCCTACCCCCAACCAACACGAGCCATTGCACGGAAGTCGCCTGCTCATTCCCTTGAAATATCTCATCACGGCCCTCGCTACCTCCCCCTCCCCACGGAACTCCTCTCCTCCAACTATCACCGAATGAATCATGTTTCTCCTTCTCTTGCCTTTTTGCCACTGAGTGGAAAAACCTTGTGTTCGCATCATCCTCCTTTAACCGCTTCTGCTGCGACCGTTGCCTCCACTCGAACTCTCACTTTTTATCCTCCAAAATCATATGCATAACCCTACAGCTTACCGGCTCCAAGGCCTTAAATGTCGGTTTCGGTCACCATTTCGGTATCGATCAAAACAGAATTTCGATGGAATTTCGGTGGAATTTCGTTCGAAATTTCGATCATTTCGGTCATTTTTTGTACTAGGACCCCCATATTTCGGTCGAATTTCGGTTTCGACTGGATATCGATATTCGACAGAAATTCGACCGAATTTCGTTGAAATTTGAGGCCATCCGGCTCCGCCATGTCCAGCTTCCGGACGTCCTCCACCAGATCCAGGCTCACAAGCTCATCCTGCGCCTGGTTTCTCCTCAGTTGCCGCTCCTTGCGAGAGTCCCTCATGAATTCCACTAGCCTGTGCAGCATTGGCGCCAACTTCAAAGCAAATCTGACAGTAGCCGACCCATCGAACTACAAAGCCGACCCGAACGAGCTCACCATATCACGAAACCCATCCTCCAACAACCAACACTGCTCAAATTTGAAATAAGATCAGGAGCCTATGCCATTGCAAGAATCCGGTCACAACAGAGTGTGGTTCTTGGGACCTAGGCAACGAATTGACAGTAGCCATGTTGAACATCTCTAGCGACTCAATGGATAGTAGAAAGCGGTCAGTGCACGGTCGAGAAGATGAAATCCTCCAAACATAGCAATCGTTCATCATATCCAGCACTTCCAAGGTCAGATACTTCACAACCTCAGCGAATAAGTTGGACCCATGGTCCTGCGCACCTCTCCCTCCCGAACTATTATCCGTGTAAAGTTGCGTTGAAATCCCCCACCAGCTAGGCCATCTCCAGAAACCGTCTCCTAATTTCCTGCAACTCCTCCCATAGCTCCGCATCTGGGGAAGCCCCTGCCACACCATAAACTACGTAACCACAAAACGGGTATGATCCACCTTGTTCACCAAAGAGACCGAGACCAAATGGATCTAGATTAACTCATCCAAAACGTTAAACATATCCCCATTCCCAGCAACAACAATCTCACACGAGCTTCCAATCGTCGGACAAGCTCTGAATTCCATTAGACGGGGATCCGAGGTGGAACTCCATCTGACAGAATCCCATGACTCAAAGCTTGGATTCCTGTAAGCAAGCCACGCCGATCGACCATGTAGCCAACAAGGAGCCTATCGTCAACCGCTTCTCCGATTGACCTAGGCCCCACACAATCCATGATTGAAACTTGATTGGGTAACCAAGGGGTTGACCGCCACCATTAACTCCCCCACCCTCGCTGCTATCGCCACTTCAAAATCTTACTCCACCAAATCCCTCACATTTTTACAAGTGTAGGCTTAGCGACATGTTCAAGTTCCTCCTCACTATTGGCTACCACAACCAAATGATCGACATCTACCACGGTTAGGACAGTCCCCGCCCCCAAGTCTCAGCCTAAGCCAACAACAACATCCTCCGCAACCAAACCACCTTCCCGAACTCCCTCTTCATGCTCGCATTCTAGTGTTCTTGTCTCCCAATCCCAAGGATTTGTTCGCTGCCGCTTTTGAGAAAATAATAGATGGTTTTTTCACCATCGTAGACACAATCAACCAACGATGGTTCGAGCAGCGCCCTCCCAGAGACACCAACGTCGTCAACACCCTCTATGCTTAGTTCATCGTGGAGAATCCACCACACGCCTCGTCAGCTTCATTCCCGCCCATGGGTCGAAGCCCACGGATCTCCCATCGCCACCTTCACTTGCCACCGCTGAGGTAGCAACGCCCCCATTGGGGCCCCTCAAAGCTCCCATGGCTCGGCGCCTCTGCCTCTTGCGACTTCGCAGATCTAGGAAAGCCGGCCAACGTCATCGCAAGGTCGCCACCACTCTCCAGCCCGGAGCCCTTGCGGACCTCCTGGTCTTTGGATGCCACCAACTGTTGCAAGCCAAGGGGAAAACCCCAGATCAAATTTCCATCAAAGTGCTGATTCGAAATGGAAGATGTCAGTCCATTGGATGTCTTCGGTTCGTAGACCGAACACAAAAACTGGACCCGTATGTCATGGATTGGAGAACTCGACGACCCTCTACTCAGGCTCGAGTCCCACACCTCACTATTTATATCTACGACCTACTTATGACTCGGGTTCAAATGGAGCAAATCATTTAAACATTGGTTTGAAAAATCTGTATGGAACATGGGCATCCAACTTCTATCAGACCAACAATCTTTCACTTTTACCTCCTGATGTGCTGCAAGTGCAAAGAGCTGTGGAGTGTTGCGAAAGTGCCATTATCGCTCCAATTATCTGACCAGAAAGTGAAGGAGCATCCATTGTCTGGAATGGGGAGAAATAACTCTTGGAACCTTGGCGGGACTAATCTAATTCCACTCCAAAATGTCGTAAAAAAGGATGGAATGCCTTCATTGTTATCTTGTACCTGAATGCCATAGATACGACGGATAAGTACGCAACGCATGTCCTCGTCCCCACCCCAAATCCCGCTAATCCACTTCATACGAAGAGCCTTATTCATCGTCTCAAGGCGATAAATCTTGAGCCTTCTTGTTGACATCGGATTTGTAACCGTTTACCAATTCATCAAATGAACACCCGACCCGCCAGATCATGTCTTGTTCCAGTGAAATCTACTCATAAGAACTTCCAAATGGCGATAGATACCAATAGACAGTTGTCGAGAGGAAATAAAAAATAAGGATTGCTGACAGAACGACCTTTCGGAGCATCGTGCGTCCCCCTCGTGAAAGGATGGCAACTTTCCATTCGGTCAGTTTTCTCCCCAATTTCTCCACTATAGGTAGCCAATCAGACATTTTGAGCCTATCACAAGACAAGGGTAATCGTAGGTACAGGATTGGCAGAGTTCCTTTCTCCATGCCCAACTCCATGCTACACGCTTGCGCTTCTTCTTCTGACAGATTGAAAGTGATAGTGATTGACTTGCCATGGTTTTGGACCAGGCCCGAAAGCCCTCCAAAAACCTCAAGCATCGTACCCATTCCTTTAACTTCCTCTTTGCCACCTTTTATAAAAGAGATTGTGTCATCTGCGTATTGCAACAAAGGGATGTGAATGTCATCAAGTAAGAAGCCTGCATTGACGTCATGGTGCACCACCTTGCCGACCATGCAAGACAGGACATCGACGACAATAAGAAACAACATAGGAGCTAAGGGCAGCCTTGCCGCACTCCCGTTGCGACTGGAAGAACCCTCCTTCTAAACGACCACTCAAAAGAACTGAGTACGACTGTAGTAATACATTGCTTCGTCCATGAAATCCAAATATCTGGGATTCTTTTCTTCGACAAAGCCGTCCAATGAAATTGCCAATCAATTGTATTTGTATCACAAGCTTTGGAAAAGTTCACTTTCCATAGGATGTGTTTGACACCCCTCTTCCATTAAACAATGATTTCTGTGGCTATAGCCAAACTATAACAAATCTATCTACTAGACAAATGCCGGCTGAAAAGGTGAAATAATATAATCCATCACCATATTTAGTCTGTTCGCTAGCACCTTCGCAATCACTAGATACGTAGCATTCGACAAAGCAATAGGGCGATTGTCCTCAACCCACTGAGACATTTCATTCTTTGGTCAAAAAATAAGGGCCTTGTTTAATCTCACAAACCCCATGTTTTTATTATTGAAGTCAAAAAGGGGGGAAACACGCACTGGTGTCCGCCCAAATTTATTTAGGGTAAATTACAATTTGGGTCCCCATCTATGGGTCCGATCCCAGAATGGGTCCTGATCTTTAAATTGTAACGATTCGGGTCCTAGAACCATTTAGGAAATGGAAAATTTTGGGGTTGATGACGAATATGCCCTTGTTGGGAAGGGAATGGGGGTTGGGTTCCAACTTTTAAACAAGGGCATACTCGTCATTAGCCCCAAAAAGTTCCTTACATTAATGGCCATGGGATCCGAATCGTTACAATTTAAAGATCGGAACCCATTCTGGGATCGGATCCATAGATGGGGACCTAAATTGTAATTTACCCATTTATTTATTTAACAGGGAAAAAGTTACAGAATTAGGATGTTACAAGAGCCAGGAATAAAGAACACCCCTTACTTGAACATGGACATTCTCAATGTAAAATCCGTGACCCGAAAAAGGAGAGCATTTCTTGCCAACCATAAAGACCACACAATAGCAGGGGGGTGAAGAAGAATCTTTCGTTGGCATTGACGGTCAAGCATCAAGGAGGTCCAGAAAGACTCAAGGTTGTGCTGAGAGACCCAGTCCATAGCTGGATTAGTCCAAAGAGGAGACGTGCATGCACATTGGAAGAAGAGCTGATCCACAGATTCAAGTGCATTCCCACAAATGATGCAGACATCAGAAACGACACCGAAAAATCTAGTACATCGATCTCTTGTCATAATTCTTTTCCGTCTAAGGAGTCAAAGGAGAAAACCGATCTTCTCAGGGAGCCCAATAGACCAAACGAAATCACAATCTCTAACCAGGACATCTGTCCTCGACGGAGGAGATCTATAAATCGCCCCATAGGCTTTCTTGACTGAGAAAGAGCCATCTCTCCACACCCAGTGATCACATCCCTCCGCGGGACCCCCAAAACTCTTAAGAGAGTCGAGCAAAAGCAAGAATTCCTCCAATCGCTGATCAGAAAATTTCGTTAAAAATAATGGCATCCAACTACCATCCACCCAACATCTTGCCATCTTCACCAAACAGTCAGTCGCCAAAGCAAAAAGACGCAGAAAGCGAGCACACAGCGTGCCACCCCCGGTCCAATCATCGACGCAGAAAGCAAAAGAATCGCCATTCCCCAGTACCAGGCGGAAATGATCATGATAGCGTCGCAGAACCTTAATAACCCCAATCCAGAAGGCAGGTGATTGAATACCCGGAGCAACAACCTGTAGCATGGACGAGAAACAACGTAGATGCGTCTGACAAGAGCACAACAGAGACCATCGTCTCTCCCCCAAAGTCTGCCAACCCACTTCAACAGAAGAGCCTCATTCATCGCATCCAACCGTCTGACACCAAGGCCACCAACTGACTTTGGAAGAGTGACAGTCTCCCAGTGAACGAGGTGCAAACCACTACCGTCCAGACCAGGTTTGCTCCACTGGAATCTACGCAAGAGTCTCTCAAGGCGCTTCCTAACTTCAGTCGGCAGAAGGCGGGAGGACATGAAAAACACCGGGATAACAGAGAGAACCGCCTTAACTAATACCAGACGACCACCCTTCGAGAGGAGAGAAGTCTTCCACCTCGACGGTTTCCTTTCCTTTTCTCGATCACAGGAAGCCAAATCTGCCAATTTGATTCTGCCAGAAGTCAGAGGGAGCCCCAAGTAACGGATAGGGAGAGATCCAACCTCCGTGGAAAGCTCCAAGCTGCAAAGCCTCGTCTCCTCCTCCGTGAGTGCAAAAGGGACCATCGTGGACTTGGCCTAATTCAAGGTTAGGCCCGACAACTTCCCAAAGATCTCCAAGGTGATCGCCATACCATTAGCCTCCTCCTTCCTTCCCTCGATGAAGAAAAATAGTGTCATCCGCATATTGAAGGAGGGGGATAGCAAAACCGTCAAGCGAGAAGCCACTCGTGATGCTTAAGGACTGAACCCGATCAACCATGCAAGCGAGAACATCAGAGACGATGACAAAGAGCAATGACACAAGAGGGCATCCATGTCTGACGCCCTTTTGTGGCTGAAACCCCCCCCCCCCCCCCTCCGGACGACCATTCACAAGGATCGCCATGGACGAGGTGGACACACCGCTTCATCCAAGAAATCCAAAGCTCAGGAAAGCCCCTCCTATGGAGCGCTGACCAAAGGAACCACCAATTGGGAGAGTCATATGCTTTGGCAAAGTCCTCCTTCCAGAGAAGAGCCTTCGTCCCCTTCCTCTTCCAGTCCGCAATGAGCTCAAAGGCCAATACGAAACTATCAGAAATCTGCCTCCCCGGAATAAAGGCCGACTGTAGGGGAGAAATAATGTGCTCCAGCACTCTGCTCAGTTTAAGTACAAAGACCTTCGCCATAATAAGATAAATTGCATTGGAGAGGGCAATCGACCTAAAATCTTCAATATGCTCCGCCGCATCCCGCTTAGGAAGGAGGAAAATAAGCGCCTTGTTCAGCTTCCCAAAGCCCGTATCGCATCAGCAACACTCATACACAATTTCCAGCACCTCACGACTAACAAGATCGCAAAACTCCCTATAGAAACAAACATGGAACCCATCAGGTTCTGGAGCACCGTTTTAATTGAGGTCCCAGACCGCAGCCTTCAGCTCCTCCATGGTTACCCTCCGAATGAGACTGCCGGCATGGGTATCCGACAGTTGGGAGGCGCCCGAGCCAGCCCATCTCCAAGATCTGATCGCCGCTATCCTCGAGAACTGCACAAAGTGGTCAGCAATCCCCCTCCCCATTTCTTTATCACCCTAGAACCTGACTCCATTTACAACAACCGCACACAAAGCATTGCCCCCCCGTCGCCCACTAGCCACCCTGTGAAAATATGCAGTGTTCGCATCCCCCTCTCTGAGCCACGCAGTCCATCAAAGATCACTCTATGAGCCTTATGTCTTTGAATAAGCTCCCCCTCGGTGAGCGGCCTGCCATCCTCCAAACCGTCAAGAGTAGCAACCACGCACTCCGCCGCAACCCTACTAATACAACGGGCCTCACGCGTTTCAGCCTTGAATGCACACAGTCGCAACGAAGGTTGCAAAAAGCGGTAGTCGGTACTCGGTCGGTGGGGTCACTGACTAAGGATTAATCAGCAGTCGGGCAATTCATCGTTAGTCAGCCATTAGTCGGTTTTGAATTTTCAATTATTTCAAATATATAAATCATTTTGTATACATATATTCTTATATATTTACATTGACTTGTACATTTTCTATACTATCATAATGAAATAAAAGAAGTAATTGACTTTAGATATAATATTAAGCATATTAGAACAAGTTTGCTTTTAAAAAAATTCAAAAAGCCAAAAAATAAAAAAATCTCTATGTAAAAGTCGGCCTTTTAGTCGGCCGACTAGGCCGACTAGTCGGCCCGATTAGTTGGGTTGACCGACTAATGGCCAAGTATGCGTAGTCGAGTCGGGTACTTCCCCTACTCGACTAGTCGGGCCGACTAATCGGCCTAGTCGCCCGACTTTTACAACAGTGGTCGCAACTGCAAAGAAGTCCGTTTCTGAATGAATCTGGCAGCCGCGGATCTCGAGTCGCTTATGGAAGACCAATGGGAGGAGACCAGATCACGGAAAGAGGCCTCCAAAAGCCAAGCCTTCTCAAATCTGAAGAAACCCCTAGGCAACGACGCCTCGCCGGAATCCCAAATGATCGGGGTGTCGTCAGCCCTAGGGCGCACTCTCGCAACAGATGAAGAGAGAGGAAACATGTCAAGCAGCTCAACAGAAGCAAGGAAGCGGTCGAGGCACGACCGAGAACCAGAAGATCGCCAAGTGTACTTCGTGCCTGACGCATCCAACACCTCTAAACCCAAGTCATCAATAAGCTCTGCGAAGTCCGCAGAGCCAGGATCCTGGCCCCCATGAAGGCCCGACGGATCAGAGGAGAGCAAAGTGACATTAAAGTCTCCGTCCACCAGCCAAGCAATGTCCGGAAAAGCAGAATGGACCGCTCTCAGATCGGCCTAGAGTTCCTGCTAAGAGGCACACTGACAAGGCCCATAAACACAAGAGAGAGCGATCAAGGACCGCGTCCGGATGCATTCCAAGCACACTGTGACGACATGAAGGCCTCTCAGGTCTGCACGGAAAGTCAAAGCCGAATCCTTCCAAGCCAACAAAATTCCACTAGCACTGCCAACAACATCAATAGAACGGAAACCAGAGATCGAGCTCAATCCATAAGAACGCAAGACATCATCCGATCTGGTACCCGACTTCGTCTCCTGCAGGAGAACCACATCGCAACCCCATTCCAAGAACCTCGACCCCATAACCCTCCTTTTCTCCAGGTCACCCAGACCCCTAACATTCCAAGAAAACACCTTCATTTGGTGCTTGAAGAGAACCCACCCAGGAATACAGCTCCCGCCGACAACGCTACCAGAGCTTTGCATTCAGAAATCCGAGGGATGCCATCGCTTGCAGCCTTGGACCTCTGCCTCCTCATGTATCTTTTTCCTGACTTTCTATCCCCTTGAACATCCACAGGAGACATATTCTTCAAGGGGTCTGCCTCACAGGTACCAGCGCCATGCGAAAAGATAAGAGCTCCAGAGGCCACCGAGGTCAGCACTGGGACACATGGAAGGCCGTATCGGCGATATGTCGACGATATATCGCCGATATATTATTATCGAGAGGTTGGGGCTATCGAAATCATAGTGTATATCTTTTTACAGGGATATTGGCGATATATCGCCATATCGGCCCATATCGGTCAAAAATGAATGGATTCAATACAAAAAATACAGGATATCGACCGATATCGCCGATATTTCATCAATATCCCTATATATCAATGCTATTATTCATGCAAGCTTGATTCCAATACCTATCTAGCTACACCTAGTATTAGAACAATCTCTGATTTATATACTTTGTTCCGGGTGCCCCGTACTGGTAGGGTATGGTGCGACGGGAAGGTGCATACAATGGTTCTTCAACTTGGTGTATATTTACAAGTTATTTCATGTTGCAAAACTTGAATGAAATCCATTTCCAATATCTATATAAGTCAATTCTTCAAAAAAAAAGGTCAAGAATCAACATTAATATCGATATGTTCGAAATGATCGATATATGCAATATAAGCTTTATATATGATCGATATGTGTGATCTTAGAGTATATGTGTAAGTTATTTAGTGATCTAAGAACTTGGATAAACTTCATTTTCAATATATATATATATATATATATATATATATATATAGGTCAACAACTAACAATACCACCGTATCGATATATGCGATATAAGGTTCATAGATGATCGATATGTGTTATCTGAGAGAGTAAGAGTACATTTGTAAATTATTTAGTGATCAAAGTACTTGGATGAACTCCATTTTCAATATATATAGTATGTCAACAACTAACAATATCAACGATATGTTCGATATGACCGATATGTGCACTATAAGGATCATAGTCCTCATAAATGATCTATATGTATTTTTTAGGTGTATATTTGTAGTATTTCATGTTATAAAACTTGAATTTCCAATATTTATAAGTCAAGAATCAATATTAATATCGATATGCTTGATATGACCGATACGTGCGATACTGATATCTGCAATATATGGTCTATAAATGACTGACATGTGTGATATAAGTGTTTATTTGTAGGTTATTTGTTGGTTTGATATCTTGGATGATGATAATTTCTGAAAAATGGCAAAAAATTGGCTTTTTTGAACCATTTTCGACATTTCCACCGATATCGTCGATATATCGACGATATATCCCGATATATCCTTTTTCGGACGGACCGAAACGATATCGATATCGATACGGCCTTCCATGCTGGGATGTCCTTAGATACCGCCTGAGACTCCACATCCATTGGAGGCTCCAACAACATGTGCGGGCTACTGGACATCTTCAAACTAGACGAAACATGCCTCAATGCTGCAGAGTGCCTCTGCTTCGCGTGGGGCCATCGTAAGGCCAGCCGACCGACCCGACCGCTCCTGCAGGAAACGTGATCAAAGCAAAAGGTATCAGAAAAAGGGACAAGCAAAGGTCGTCCCAGGTGCCCGACCCAGGCTGTAAACGGGTAAACAACTAAATCTGGCCATATCGAACAAGAATAACCTGCGAGTGAAGCAAAGATCTTAATTGGATCATTGGGTTGCTAGAGACGGAGAAACCCGGGAAGATCTCACTCCGAGGATTCGCTTCCCCCGTCACGCAAACCGCGGCCATACGACTTGACTGAGAGGAGAATCGAATCGAATTCTCAACAGAATCAAACACGTCGCCCAAGATGGAAACTGAAGCGCCATCCTCCCCAGAATCCTCAAACTCCGTGCCTTCTAAAACCAGACACCGTTGTCGTGTCCCTCTGCTTGTGCCGGAAGCAGAGTCGGCAGCCCCAGATCGCCCAGGAGGTAGTGTATGCGACACAAAATCCACTTGCAAAGTAAATAAGAAGCGGCCCATCTTCAACTCTACCATCGCCTCCATTGGCACAACATCAGGGCATTCCAAGAGCACAAGTGTGACGTCTGGGTCTTGTCCCGGCAGCAGGCCATCAACCAAAATATGAACCACTGATCCAATATGAGAGAGCGTCGTCTCCAGGCAAGGTTGAGTTCGGAATAGAAAAGGGACCCCTCAAATACGGGCCACACACCGGACAGGAACCACCTCAGCTCCGTCGGCGAAACTTGGCACCCTCCACTCCACATCAGTCACAACGGGTGACTGGAGAAGAATCTTTGCCTGAAGGGTGGAGAGACCATGAACACAACACCGACTAGGACCCAGGCTGACGACATCACCCACGAAATCCTCTCCGAAGAGTCTGGATATAGTCGCCTCGATTGAAGACACTGATAATGGACTATTTCCCCAGGACCCAATCAATATACGATTAATTGCCTCCTCCGAGCAACCATGGACCACCTTCGAAAAATGGCACGGGCCAACGCGAGTGCTTTCCAAAATCTGACCATGAACAACGGCAGACCCAGCCGTTGGCGATCGACGACCTCTAATTTGGAACGTGAAAAGTTTGGGTGACCAAGGGAAAAGAAGTTTGATTGGTGCTCGTATTAGGAAATGGAGTTCTGACCATGTTCTTTTGCGGGAAACGA
The DNA here is from genome assembly GCA_037367405.1 of Ottelia alismoides. Lineage (NCBI taxonomy): Eukaryota > Viridiplantae > Streptophyta > Magnoliopsida > Alismatales > Hydrocharitaceae > Ottelia > Ottelia alismoides. Next base: position 257,536 of record JAZKJV010001236.1, read on the forward strand.
AACTTTCCTCTTGCTCTAATATTGTATCGAGTTCTTTAGGAGTTGGCTCCCTCTTTAAGTACAAAATAATTAACGTTGTAGGCTTCGTTGGTTGAGTCCTTATTGCATGGAATGCTTCCTTGTACGATCTCATTTCTGAGCTTAGAGGGAGACATGTCCTGATTGTTTTACTTGAGAATCTCCTTACGAGTTGTCAACTACTGCTTTCCTATGTTTACGGCCCCCATGTTACCTATGGCGAATTCCTGTACGACCTCTATCAGTTCTCTCCCTACTAAAGACCAAAATTCTCTGAAGAAGAAAACTTGAAAACCATCAGGTCTAGGTGTTCCATTCGCATTGACACTCCAAACTACAGCTTTCACCTCCTCCATTGTGAAGTTAAGTTCCATACTCTTTGCATGTTGGTTTGAAAATTGCACTGCCCCCTCTATTGACCACCTCCAATCTCTTCCCTCAGAGCAAAGCAGAAAAGCGTGGAACTGCTCTGCAATTGCTCTGCCCATCTTCCGATCACCTTCCACTGTTCTACCATCAATTTAAATGGATCAAATATGGTTGTGACGTCTTCTCCCACTAGCCTCTATATGGAAGTAAGAAGTATTCACATCTCCTTCTTTAAGCCAAGTTATTCTGGACCGATGCTTCCATTCAGTAGCTTGCTTTTTAATCCTCTGCAACGCTAACCTTCTGTGCCACTGCTCGCTCTCTAAGCTCAGTCTCCATAAGGTCTCTGCTATCTTGAAGCTCATCAAGTCTAGATATCTCATTTTTTGCCTTTGTCTGAGTAGATCTCCTTACACGTCTATTATAAGCAAAGTTTGTTCCTCAGCGATGTCGGCTTCTGATCCAAACATGCCGCTACGGTCCTAAAGCGACAATGGAAGACTAATGAGTATGAACAAGATCACTGAGTTTGTCGTCCAGAAGCCAAGAACGTTCAAACCTGAAGAAGCCTCTCCGAACTGCTGCTTCACCCGACTTCCAAACCAAGGGGGTGTATCCTGACTTAGATCTCGGCCTAGAAATGGAGGTTGAGGGGGGAAAGGCCTCCAGAAGTTCATCAGATGCCATGAACCTATTAATACGTGAGTGCAAGCCGTAGTTCCTTCAAGTAAATTTAATGTCCGGGGTGTCAATCACCTCCAGTTGCAGACGTCTATCAATTCCTCAAAGTTCGTTGAATACTGGCTGCCCCGCAATCTCGATCTATCGAAGGAAAGTAGGGTATCATTGAAGTCTCCCCATGAGCCACGAAACCCCGAGGAAATGCGTTCTGACCTCGCGTAGATTTTTTTTGACGCTCTACCTCGCGTAGATTTGCCCACAACTTAGGTCTTGGCAAAGGCAAACAAGGGCCGTAAACATAGGAAAGCATTAGTTGACAACCCGTAAAGAGATTCTCAAGTAAAACAATCAAGACGTGTATCCCTCTATGCTTAGAAATGAGAGGGTACAAGAAAGCATTCCATGCAATAAGGACTCCGCCAACGCTGCCTACAACATCAATTATTTTGTACTTAAAGAGGGAGCCAACTCCTAAAGAACTCGACACCATATTAGAGAAAAAGGAAAGTTTCGTTTCCTGCAAAAGGACATGGTCAGAACTCCATTCCCTAATACGAGCACCAATCAAACTTCCTTTCTCTTGGTCACCCTGACCTTTCACGTTCCAAGTTAGAACCTTCATTGAGAAACACTGGTTGGAACCTGAAATGGAGATCACACCTGCTGTTGACGCGACATGAGCTTTGTGATCTTAGACTGGAACTAGAACCTTTGAAGCTGCCGATCGTTTTCTTTTCCTGTGTCTCTTCATCTTCTCTCAATTACCTCTAACCATCTCCATCGAGGCTGAGGAAGAAGGTGACACGTGGCTTCCAACCATGGATTCAAAGTGCCTTAATCGTAGAAGCTAGAGATGTAGGCCAACGAGGAAAGATTGGCTGCATCTCCATGAGTTCCTGGGCTTCTCCCACGGAACTCGACACTAAAACCCCCACCCCTTGTGTAGCAACGACCTCGGGATGTACAATAATTGACCCTGAGAAAGGGGAGAGCCCTTCAGTTTTGTCTCGAACCTCCTGAATGTTGATCGAAGGAAGCAACTCCATATTGGGAGCTTCACCCTGTGCCTCCAGCGTGCTTTATAGAGCAATTGAGAGCAATTCGGAATCGAGCACGATGCTAAGATCCGAGCCTTATGACTCAAGTTTTCCCAACACCCTAATCGGGTAAAAGGACACTCCATACTTGGATTGATTGAATTCCCTGGGTCTGAATGAATCGCAACCATATCCGAATAACTAAGAAGGGTAACTAAACCTTTGTGAACCAAAATGGTCTTTCTTCCAAACAGGTCAAAGTTCATCCGATTGAAAAGGTTACCATGCAAAACTAACGCGTTGAAAAATAACCCATGCCCTAGAAGGAAGGGCGACACCGGATGTGCGATCAACCGTGAGGATTATGTGGAATGAAACCTTCTTTCCAAAGAAGGGCCTAGCTTGATGTTTGATTTTGAAATTTCCTTTGAATCATCTCGAGAAAGCATACTGTCCTCAAATGCTTCCTTTGATTTCATTGTCGGAGCAACGACTTCAGCACACTTCTCCTCTTCGATCAACACCTCCGACGAGGTGATCGAAAGCAAGCTCGGTCCTCCAGCTTCTGAACTTGTCTCCCTTGGTGGCGGTGGTGGTGGTGGGGTGGGGGGCACCACCTGGACCCATGGTTTAAAAAAACGCGCCTCGAGGCGCTGAGGCGGTCGAGGCGAAACGGGGCGTTGAGAAAACGCCCTGAGGCGACCGCCTCAGACCCCCTGGCTGAGGCGTGCGCCTCAGATGCCTGAGGCGGTCGAGGCGAGGCGAGGCGCTGAGGCAGGGTGAGGCGCTAGGTGAGGCGTGAGGGCTTTTTCAAGTATTTTTTTAAAGGAAAAAATTATTCCTATTCATATTTTCATATGTTTATAAAGGTCTTGTTGTTGAGTATATATTTATGCAAGATGAATGCTTAAATTTGACCTCTTTCACATTCATATTTACCATTAACATGCCAAATTATTTCAGTGAACTCTTACTATTGCAACGAGACCCCCGTACTGGTAGGGTATGGTTGCACAGGAAGGATATCCGACCATTCTTCATTTGAGTGCAGTAGAACATATAGTTAGTATTCAAATCATATGATTCATATCAACAACTTGGATATCTATAATGACAACTATAGCTAATCCTCTTTAGATAAAAATTTTAGCAATAGTTACAGCCAATGATTTCCTTCTGATTGGGTAGAAATTCAGTAGAAAGGTTTATGGCATTGACATATTCTTTTTTCATGCTCTTATCTTCGTAATATCATCATATATTACATTGTTACATACTATATGTTTGTCAGATTATATTATTTCACCAATAAATATATTTATTATATATTTTATAATTATTTTTCTATACAAACTGAGGCTTACGCCTTGACCGCCTCGAGGCTACGCCTCGCCTCGCTTCCAGGGAAAACGCTTCGTTCCGCCTTTCGTTTTTTCGAACCTTGCCTGGACCAACAGACGAAACGACAGTCGACCCACCAACAACGAGTAGGTCTCCTCGATCGCCAAGAACTTCAAGCTCTCCATGACTACCACAGTAACGAAATGGTTTGAGCCCGGCTCACGACCATTCGCCAGAATCTTTGAAACCACTCCTAGGGTTCTGAGTGCTGGACTCAATGCCGTCACCATGTGCGATAGAAAGGGTACCCTAAGAATTCGACCATGATCCTGCGTGTCGGCAAGAGTGATCCATCAACGAACCTTGGATGATGCCAAACAACACGATCAGACTACTTGTTTCTTGACAGTTTATCTGCGTTGGCTTTCGACAACCCCTTTGCACTCATTATTTTCTCTGAAAGATGGACCACGTCACCCGAGAATGATGAACCCAACCATTTCTGAAGCTGCTCCTGGCCTTGGCGAACATCATGCATCGATCCAGAGCACTCACCCATAAGAAATTGATCTCTCGTTTTCTCTACGACAGACCTGGTGACCACCGAGGCGAAGGAACCCACTTTCTCTTGAACAAACTTCCTTGCATCTTTGCTGCATTCTTGAATCCTCAAATCTCTTGGACAAGTTACCTTCTGATGCCCGACCTCGTTGCAGCCAAAACAACGGGGAGGTGAAGCAAAGACGGCAGCCCTGTGACCATATACTCCACACCTAAATCATCGCTGGTCACACTTGCGGTGAGATACAAGCACCCAACCCTCCTCTTCCCTCATGACTTCCTGGATGGTGGTGCTCCTCTCCTTCTCCTCTCCCTTTTTTGGTGGCCCTCGACCTTGACCACGCCTTCTCACCACTACACATGAGCCAACAGTCTCTCCCACTTTCTGCTCTTCTTCTCCATCTTCCCTCTACAAAGAACCCTTATTAATTTAAAACTAGACTCTTGTCTTGTTTGTTCACCCCTTTATTACTGCATCAATATGTTTCATACCTCCACGGATAAAAATAGGATATACGATTTGCATGCGTCTGCAGCTTTGTTATGGTCCTCGTTTATTTGTACTGTGGGTAAGTATTAACAATTTTCACTTTAAGGACACACCATTTATAGATTCAGGATTGAGGTTTCCTAGGAATACTTAAAAAACAAAAAACTTAAGGTGATTCTGGATCTGCCTCATCACGGGAATGTCTTTGGCGACTACTAATCCTGAATTGTTATTGTTTGGCCATTAAGAATGAGTTTTCACTGTGGCGACTTCTTAGATAGTTGAATTTTGCTGTGTGGTTTAGTCTGGTGTATTAGACATTTTGAGACTCTATTTTACAGACAAATGCTAAAAAAAGGCTATAACCTAGGTTTCAAGAGGCAAGTAACTGGGGAAAACATACTGAAAACCTTCTTTCAGTTTTATGCTACGAACTTACCATTATTATAGTTTTAATAAAAGGAGTTACAATAGGTAGTTGCAACTAGGGATAGCTGTAGGATCGTGCATGGATGGGTTAAATAGTAAATACTTCTCAATTCCATTGCAGTCACATGCATAATCCTATTTCCTAGTAATATTAATAACTCAGTTCTCAGAAAGCACTTTATTTTATTTCCCTAGTGTAAAAAAGTAGCAGTTATTTTCACTAAAGTGTAAGCAGTGAAAGCACCTTCCTTCCCTTGTCGCAATTAAATCCTCATTTTGTATTTTTTTTTCAGACGATCTCCAGTCCACCCCCCACGAATGTTTGGAAAAAGTCATGGCATCAGCTCTTTACATGTTCTTCTGCAGCAGATATTTCCTTGGACCAGAATGCTACTCTTTTGAATATGAATGAAGGGTCTACACAAGTGAATGCTCTGCATAATTCTCCTAAATATGCAGTGGGTAACCAGATGCAACTCCACCAACCATTTTCTTATACCTCTTATCTCCAAAAGGATGATTCGTCTGCAAATATTTATAATTATTCTTCTGCAGCAAATTCCTTGTACCCTTTTGTTGGAGTACCACAAAACACTAAAACTATATCAGAGGAGGCTGAACTTTTTGAAGACCCATGCTATATTCCTGATCCTATTTCATTAATTGGACCAGTATCAGAATCCCTTGATAATTTCACGATGAATATAGGAACTGGGGTGACATCCAACACTAAGCTTGATAATTCCCTGTTGATTAGGAAATTGTCTGCTTCTCCAGATGTGAGCAAGCCTTCTCCGATTGAGTCACCCTTAACTAGATTGCGGTTGTCTGAACAGAAGGATGGCTATCCTGGACAGGCCCATTGTACAATAAAAAATCGTGGATTCTTGTGCTTCATCTCGTGGTGGCTCAAATGTCAGTGCTACCCGTGAGCCTGGTATATGGCAGATGTGGGACACTCCATTGGCCCAGGAATCACTGAGCATAATTGGTGCCTCTTCTAATCGGATTTTGCCTATAGGAAAGAGCAATCGAATCAGGAAGATACTGTAAACTCATTGGTAAATGATCATACTATGGAGTATATTCCAGATGTAAACCTTTCCCATTTTGGGATACTCCCTACACTGAACAAATTCGTTGACAGGCCTCTGACTGATGGCTCACATGCTGCAATTATGAAAGCACTTGATAAACCTGACCCATGGATAGAGAATTCAGTACTCCAACCATTGTTCATCAATGATGCAGATAGCCAGTTTCCTCTTAAACTTCGAGACGATGTTTCTCCAACTAAAGCTATTTACCAGGATCCAGCCAGATGGGAAGCTAGCCACAGTTTCGACCTACCTTCTCCTGATTGTTGGTCCAAGTAAGTTCTGGCTACTGATCTCTTGTTTTACTCGACGATTCAATGCTTGTACATCAATAGCTATTGTGGTAGACAATCTGAACATTTTAACCTCTAAGTATTTTCCTAGTTGGAAGTTTGTGGGTTTTGTAGCTCATGGCTGTTTTTTTGTCATTGTCATAGTTAATGTCATTTCTTTGTCTATTTTCCCCTCACTGCCATGTGATTTCCATCCTGTATTTCACCTTCGAGCTTAAGCTGGAAAATACCAGTTTTTGGTTTCTGAACACTGAAGAAACATTTGGCTCTTTAACAGCCCGTAGACGCCCACAAAATCTGTAGTGCTTGTTGTCTGATTTTTTTGTATAATTGTATTTGCATACATTGTTTTTGTCTATCATGAATGTACAGATGAGGCCAACCTTTCAAAATAGCGAGTTTGAAAGATCTCTATATCTACAGTCTCTCTTCGTCTCCGCCTTTGTATTTTTTCTTTCTTCAGAATGTTTACTGGGGAGTTTGGTGAACATGCTGGATGCTTTAATTGAAGAGTTCCGTGGATGGATCTCCGACTACTTGATGATGCCTGAGGTGTTCATTGAGGTGGTTAGTGGTGTGCAGACCCACCTCGGAGGGTGGTGCGGGGGTTGGGGACTTGTAGCTGACAAATACGACAAGGCTCAGTGGAATTTGATGTAGGACTTTTTTCAAAGCAGACTCCTTGATTGACCAAGGCTTATCGTTGAACTGAGTTTAAGATTTTTGGGCAGTGTCAGACCTCTTGTGAGGGTTTTCTTTGCTTGATATGCGGGACTTCTGAGCTTGGTGAGGGGTAAGGTATGAACCTTGATACTCCATGTTTTTTAGGGAATTATGAATAATGTCCTTGAGATATCTGTGATGATGGGAAGGAGGATACGAAATAGAAGTTTGTAGGTGCGAATTAATGACTCGTCCAGAACGTCTGTGTTGGATAACCGTTTCCTGAAGATCAACCCATGGGCTGTGGTTTTCAAGGTACAAGGAGTTGCTTTTGGTGAAAACTGGTGTTGTTGGATCCATTGTTTTAAAAAACGCACCTCGAGGCGTTTTTCCTTGAGGTTATAGCCTCATGCGGCCTCAGTGAGGCGTGAGCCTCGAGGCTTATGAGGAGCGCCTCGGGGTGCTACCTCATTTGTGTGCTGATTTTTTTAATTTTTTACAATATTTTTTTCTTTTCTTTTTGATTATGGGTTTTTCGTCTTTCGTAGACAAGTATTTTCAAGTCTTTAAGCTCACAATTCACTGAAATGCATTTTTTAGTTTATTAAAGTATTAAGCTTATTTTACTTTGTTATCCATGTTCTTTATAAATCAACATGAACAAAAAATTGAGTCTTGAGTCCTTCAAACATGTCTCATCTTTTCTTCTTTTCAATCGAGACTAAATTAATACATATCAAAGCATGCATGAACAAAGATGGTCATAACATGCAATATTCAAGTATCTTATCCCCCAATCCTTATGGTAAATTAAAAAGTGACCGCTGATTCACTGCTTACTCTCTTATCCTTCTCAATTGAGTGACACACATATCTCACCTAATTTTGAATACGGTGTTATATCTAGTACTTTAGTTAAATTTTATTCAAAACTTTAAATTTTACGGAGAGTTACCCATTATTGTGCTTGCATATCCATATTTACTTGACTCCTTACATATTTAGAGTCCAAAAAAAGAGAGTTATATAACAACTTGGATGTTTAAACCATGATGTTAGCCCATAAATATCATGGAGTTATGCATTTAATCATAACTATTTAATTTCTAGAACTTGAAAATTGTAGTTACGATTAATTATTATGTTTTACGATTACGAGTGAGGCTTACACCTCGAGGCAATACTGAGAAAACGCCTCGATACGCCTCACGCTTTTTAAAACCTTGGTTGGATCCCTACTTTCACATAGCTTTTTAACCAACATTTTGGTAAGTTTCTTCAACTCCTTAGATTGATTGAGGGCCTTGGGTCCTCACAGTTCGAAACTTCGAAGCAGATACTTGTTTGTGGGTGGATGACCTATTTTCCATGAACCGGTAAATTCCTTAGATTGATTGAGGGCTTTGGGCTCTTTGCCAATTCGAATCAAATTATTTTTGGATGATTTCAGATTTGTATCATTGGGGTATCGAATCCGCAAGTCGATATTCTGATTTGTTTAGTTTTTATTTTGAACCGATTTTCCAAGTTTTTATTGAGTGAATTTATAATCGAATTCGAGTGATTTAATTCATTTAGCACCCTAATCACAATGCATAAGAATTTATACTTGTTCATCATATGAAATGAATCCCTCGATGCCTAAGCTTGGACTGTTTATGACTTACAAATTCTCACTATCATAAGTAGTTCTGGGGTTCAAACCATATTACAAACACATTTCTTTTCAAGGATTTTTCTTCCTTTTAAGAGGAAATGCCATCAAAATGAATGGCTCTTAGCTAAAACAAATATAAATTACTTATATACTATAATGCCTTAGAAATATAATATTAATAAAATATAAAAACCAAACAAAGAAAGGTTGATGAAAACTTGACGGAGAATCAAATTTCCTCTCAAGAATAAAGCTTCACCAAGATCTTTATTTTTTTGCTAAGAAACCATGAAGGTCCCGTTTGGAATAGATGAGAGAATGGAAACATCATTCATTTGTGGTTTTATTCCTGTGTTTTCTTAGATTATATTAAGGCAAGAATAACGATTACAATGGAAATCGGATTCCCTTACATGAGATTAGCCATTCCTAATTACCCTCTTAGGACTTGGGATTCCATTCATTGCAAATGCTAATGAATGTATTCTTCTTCAATATTTTTATCTAATATACCATTGTTACAAATATATGCATATTTGGAAGCAAAAGATCGGGGAGTAATAAATATATGCATATATGGATACCGACATGGATTTGGGATTTTTTTGCGGATATGGACCATTTTCAATTTTTTTAGCATATGGATACAAATATTATTACAAAATATTCTAACGGATACTGATACATATATATTCAATATATCTATTACGTGGAAAAATATATCAAATATGATTTTTTTTGTAATACGAAAATTGATATGGGTATGAGTTTTTTTATTTTTAGTGGATATAGGCAAGGATATAGACAAGGATACGGGTTTTATTTTTTTGCTGATATGAAATGGATTCGGATACCATTTTCAATTTTTAGTAAGATATGAATACATATATATTTTAGCAGACACATATATGAATATAGATGTTAGTTTTTATTTTTTTTGCGTATACGGATATGGACATGGATATGTGTTTTTATTTATTTCTTGCGGATGCGGAAATCATTTTTAGTTTTTTAGGATATAGATGCGGATTATATTCTAGCATATACATACGCAGACATGGATATGCGTTTTTAATTTTTGCGGATGCAGATATACATGTTATTTTCAGTTTTTTAGGATATGGTCACAGATATGGCAACAAAATACTCTAATGGTTACCGATACATATATATCAAATATACCATCTACATGGAAAAATATCAAAATAATCTCTATTTCAATTTAATTATGGATTTGTTATATGAAATATAACAATTAAATGGAAAAAAGAAGTTGGAGGATACCGATTTGTTTTTCTACTTAACAAAATATATCAAAAGAAAAGTTAATTTCTTTCTTTTCTTTTCTCCTTCCAAACATTAGAAAGGAATACATCTGATAGTTGCCTAATATGAGTCAAACAATGAAATAGAAAAATGTATTCCTTTCCATTCCATTGTTAATTCTGTTCTTGTCTTGATTCCATTGCATTGTAATTCCTTTGCTACCAAAGAAACGTGCCTAAAAGATGACTCAAAAGATGAATAAGTTGAATAGCAAGGGCCACGGTAGTTAGAATGTCCTTTCATAGTGCGTGCTTTAAAAATAATAAAGAGGTCCAAATAGTAGCCATAAATGATTAATTGACATTCATTGATTTTCAATAGATATTTTGGGAGTTAAAATTGTATGAGTGTAACTGAAGCAGAAAAAAGCAAAAATGTATTAGTTATATTGATGTAGCTATGGTGTACCTATCAAGGTTCGAAATTTCGATTTCGATTATGTAACCTTGGAAACCAAAATTTCGGGAAATTCAACAATTTCGATGGAAATATCAGAAATGGCTCAGAAAAGCCATTTTTTCATTTTTTTGTAACTTAAGACCATTCAAGTTATTAGAACAATAAATAATTTATAAATACACAATTATATCACACATATCAATCATCTATACCCCGTACGTTGCACATATCTGTCATATCGATCATATTGCACAGTCTGTTAGATACTGGAAATGGAGTTCATCTGAGTTCTTCAAATAATGAAACAATAGATATACACTTATAGGCTTATACTTATAGCACACATATCGATCCTCTATGACTATGACGATATGTCACACATATGACATATCTATCATATCAAACATATCGTTGTTAATACTTAATAATAGTCTTACAACATGTGAAAAAACATCTATTCACAAAAATATATAATAACATGCACATTAATGATTTAATGCAATAAAAGATATTACCTGATCATGTGTTTAATTCAGAACCAAGAGTTTCGTGGTGGATCTGACTCGTCCCCTTTTGTTGTCTCTCATAATGCATCGCAGACTCAGTGAACTCGCAGTAGTCTTCCATGTCATGTACGAGTACATGGCCTTGTAATCCATCACATACTGCCTATATTGATGGTCATTGATGCTTATGAGTATCTCGAGACGAGGATAAGCGCACTAGATACGATATCACGAGGGGCACGAGTTTACGTAGTACTGGCTTGAGATCCTCGAGATGATGACGACAGAGTAGGAGAAGATCTCTGCAGAGGAGGAGACACGTACGTGTACTCGGGGAAGAAACCATAACTGTCACCATCAAAGTAGCTGCCATGACTTTGCTCAGGTTGGTTATTTTGGTAGTTCTCACCGCTGTAGCTTCCATATCCTCTCTACCAGCTGTAACCATATGATGGAGGTGTATACGCATGAGGAGGAAGGGTTTCAGGAGGAGTATGAAAGTATTATTTGAAGACACCTAATGATCTCTCATCGTGTGATGATCTATATCCACCCAGGGGACTTGGTGTTCCTCCATGATATGGGCTGTCAATGTCCATGCAGCTCATGGAACCTACAGATGATATCAAATCATCCATGTAGCTGTCGGTAGGACAATGATCACGACTATATGCTTCGTAATCCAGCTCCCGAACTGGAACTTGGAATAAACTGTCCATGTGTGTTCCTCTGTCGCTCCATATATTCACGTCATGCATGGAGACCTTCCTCGAATCTTGTATCATGTGTTCTGCGACCACCTCTTGTTGACCCCCTCGAATATGTCTCCCCCTCACCAGATCCATCACGACCGCCAACATCATCATCATCATTAGCATCTCTACTGTCATCCTTTGACTTGGATTTGAATTTGAAGCTAGTGGAGAGAATTTCATCAACAGTTGCATCAACCTCAACTTCCAACCCTCCAAGACGGTCTGTAATCCGCCCGAATCTAGCCAAATAGTCACCTACATCTGCTCCCATTTGCTGGCTTATATTCTCATTTGGTTTTCCACCCGGTTGATCGAGTACGAGAGCACCATTGGAATCCATCCACCTCTGGAGAACATCTTCATCAGCATCGTCATCGTGCATCTTGAAAATGTATGCAAGATCGATAGGGTCTGTGCCTCCCTCTTTGTCTTGGCTCTCCCTTGCATGTTTCATATTTAGCCTCAAGTTGTAGTGCACGTAGACAAGATTATGGAGCTTCTTTTCTCCAACCTATTTCGTCTCTTCGAATGGATCGGGTTGAATGTACTCCGGTTTCTCTCACAACTATCATCCGATGCGATTTGAGACAATACTTTCACTGTCACTTTTCATAGGTTGGGAGCTTCCATCCCGTACAATAACCACTATTTTGCTGTGGAAAATCCAAAAGGAGATAAATCAATAATAGTAATACATTACAACACAATCAATGGACTTATTCGTCTTTCTAGTTACCTGGAAGAGTACTAACTTGTCCATTAACAACGGTACTTCTACCTAAGGAACCCAAAGCTTCCATGTAGTATTTTACGTGCACATTGTTCGAAGTCATAAATTGTCACATAATACTCTTAATGAATGTTTTCTTAGTCCCATTCTAGGAGTCTAAATTCCAAATTACCTCATTCATGCACACAGTATGTGTCTTCTCGTCCTTGTCGAGCTTCTCCGCCACAATTTGTACAACTGCGAGAAGGTCAGCATTTATACCAAGACTGTTCTTGTACTGGTACTTGGGATTGAAGTAATAAGCTAGACATAACACAAACATGCATAATTCTTAGATTTTAATCCATCATAAGTGCTATAAAAATGTAAAGAAATAGATTTATTACATAATACATACCAGCTTTGTGAAGATGATGCGAGAACATCTTGGACTAACGTTCGTCTATGATATCCAACCATGTTTTGTATCCTTTCCCAATTGCTTCTCTGACCTTCTCTCTCATGCAGCACATTGCCTCATAGATCACTCTCATGGTCGGCTTCTTGTCGTCGTCTACGATCCGCAATGCAAACACAAATGGATCCATCATCTTCGTGACCTGAGCCATGTCATCCCAGAAGTAGAGATCTTTGATCAATGTCTCCACTTTCTGAGCTCCTTCAGTTCGAGCTTCATGTATCTCGAACCATTCACCTTGGCAACACACAGTCTTCAATCCTGTCTTGTGTTGTTAAGGCTCGTAACGCTATAAAATTGGTTGCATAGCATGTGATGTCAAGCCTAACCAGTTCACCATTGTACATCCGTCTCATCAAGTCTATCACTTTGAAATGGTTGTAAATGAATGTGGTGATCGTCTGTGCTTGTTCCACCACTTTTGAGACCAGCTTCCTCTGGTTAAAGTCTCCTTGAATTAAATCAATACAATGTGCAACACACTGCATCCAAAAATACCGTAGCTGATAGACTTCATTATTGTCTCACCCGCTTTTTTGAGGTTGCTACCATTATTCGTGACAACTGTTCTCTTTCCCAACATCCTTGATGATGTCCTTCATCAACTTCAACAGGTACGTATGGTCCTTCACACATTCAAATGCATCAACAGATTTAAAAAAAATCATCTTCCAATCGCAGTAAACGAGGAAGTTTATGATATGCTTCCTCGTATAGCTCGTCCACCCATCACACATCAATGTTACCCTGTACTTTGACTATCTCCTCTTTAGCCTGGTGATGTACTCATTCATCTCCTCATTCTCCATCCTGAGATACTTCTTGGCAACACACGGTCTTCAACCCTGTCTTGTGTTATTAAGGCTTGTAACACTATAATATTGGTTGCATAGCGTGTGATGTCGGGCTTCACCACTTCACCATCGTACATCCGTTTCATCAAGTCCATCACTTTGAAATGGTTGTAAATGAATGTGGTGATCGTCTGTGCTTGTTCCACCACTTTTGAGACCAACTTCCTCTTGTTAAAGTCTCGTTGAATTAAATCAATAAAATGTGCAACACACCGCGTCCAAAGATACCATAGCTGATAGACTTCAATATTATCTCACCCGCTTTCTTGAAGTTGCTACCATTATTCGTGATAATATGGACAATGTTCTCTTTCCCAACATCCTTGATGATGTCCTTCATCAACTTCAGCAGGTACGTGTGGTCCTTCACATATTAAGATGCATCAACGGATTTAAAAAAATCATCTTCCCATCGCAGGAAACACGGAAGTTGATGATATGCTTTCTCGTATAGCTCGTCCACCCATCACACATCAGCGTTACCCTATACTTTGACTATCTCCTCCTCAACATGGTGATGTACTCATTCATCTCCTCATTCTCCATCCTGAGATACTTGTTCATTATATCGTAGGTGGTGGGAGCCTTCACTCCCGTTCCTGCTGCATCGATCTCATCAATGGCGTGCTGCAACAATGACCCACTAGCAATGTTGGCGGGAATGCTCTCTCTAAAGAAGAGCTTGCTGATGGCCTTGCCTACTCTCTCCCTTGTATTGGTGAACATGCCTTTCACCGTCTTCTTTCTTGGATCCTTGCTTGTCTTGTACTACATGGACCCACTCTTCATCAAAAAAAGGGTTCCAGTCCATTCCCCTTGTGTTTTTTGGTGGGTGGTGGTATTGGTGCACCTTCAGAACCACTCCCACTACTACTAGCACCATAGAAGTCGCCTCGTGCACCACCGACTTCTCTCCCTCGAACTCGCTCCTCATAGATTCTTTTGTTGCCCTCCGGTATGCCCTCCTCTCCGTTGTAGTCTGAGTATCTGTGGGGTAGACAAAGTCATTATTGTATGGATCAGAGATGACGTTGAACTCTTTTCTCAAACATTAACTCTTTGAATTGTTCATCCCTCCTTGCCCTCTATGTATCCCTATTCTTCTTATCGTCCGATCTGGCATTCACCATGTCCATCACCACATCTTGGGACAATACTTGCACTTGACAATGTTCTTGTTATTACCAACAGGATGTTGCTTCATCCTCGTGATCCCCCTCCTCCCAACCTCTTCCCACAGAATTTGCATTGTGGTTTGGCTTTGTTACCATCAAGAATGGTGGCATACCTCCAACCAATGCCCCTACTGAAATCCCTCCTCAGAACTATCGGATCCCGATCCGGAATGTGAGGTCATGATGATGATCACGAAAACCTGCGAGGAAACTGCAGAACAATCACTCATGAGCCATATAATGAGAAGACTTAAGTATTTGTTGATTATTTTATGTTTTAATTTTCAGATTTAATATATTTATAATTTTTCTAACACTTAGTATGCACAAACTCGTATGTAAAAACATTTTAGATCTAGGGTCTTAGATCTAGCAATTGGAGGACCAATTTCGTGAAAACCACATAAGAGACACAAAACATATAAAATAATGCATAGATTTAAGGTTTGATTTTCATAATTAATCAATTTTTAAGTTTCATTTACCAAAAAATCTGAGTCATGTTTTCTACGTTTAAAACTTAAGATCTGAGTTTATCCTTGGACAGCTCATCATGATTCCACAATAAAACACAAAAGCCCCAATTTTCTCTTAAATTCATCTCGCAAAATTTTTCCAAATATGGTTTACTGCATGTTATACATGAGATCCGAGTTTATACATTCATAGCTCATTATTATTACATATTAAAACACAAAAGTCCTATATTTGTATTTCGGAAATCTAACTAGATATTCAAAATCTCTAAAAAAAACACCACAACAAGCAAGATTAACATGTTAGGAACAAAATCATTAAAAAATGAAGAAATTGATGAAGCGTGGAGAAAACTCAAGGAGCAACATCAGTAAATAGATCGAAATGAGGCAGGCTCGACCAAAATTTAGGTCTTAACTCGTCCCATTTGGGATTTTCTATTCAAGACTCATTTTTCGGGCGAGATATCGAGATGGCTCGATATCTCGCTGATATCTCACAAGATTTTTAGTGAAATCTGGAAATCAATATACAAATAATACATGGCTCCTATCGAAATCAAAATTTTGACGAAATTTCACGAAATTAAAAACCATGGCACCTATAGTCAAGGTGTGTAGTTCAAAAAATAGCAATGTGAACGATTACTAATTTCAAATAATAGGGATGCTAATTAACAAGGCGTGTCCGTGTAATGTAGGTGAGACCTATGTACGAAGACGGGTACCTGTGCAACAAAATGGCTAGGGATTGGAATTAATTTTTGATGGTTATGTGTACTGGTTTAGGATTTTGTTTACTAATGCACATGCTTAGTTTGGAAATGGAGTTTTCATGGTAACCATATTTAATAAAAGTATGCTAATGTGTTAATTGCACCCACTCCTATGGTCTGGTGGTAGTGCAATGTGTCTACCACCCAAAAGACCTGGATTCAAATCCTCCCTTGTGGGGGTTGCGTTTGGTAGCCGACAACTAGCGTAAAAATACTCGGATCTTTCAATATGGAGATTCAGATGGGGTGTCACCGTAGGAGAGAGGAACACCTTTGCTGGGAGATCCAGGGAGGTGAGCAGGCTTGGTAGAGGGCCACCTTTGCTGAAGAGGAAAGGTTGAGAGGGTTACCTTCAATGGAGTTGATAGGTTAAGGAGGGCCACCTTTCTAGGAAATGTGCGGGTCTAGAATCCCTGGACGCACGTCTCCCATCGCAAACAAGGTCAACGATGCTTCCGTTGCGATCATTACGGCCACCGACCGACGAAGTTTTCCCAACCACCTAGATGCTTCGATTGTGGGGACGTCAATAATCGAAAGAACTGTTGTCTGCGGGTTGCAGTTTTTCAACGGGATGCGATCCCCATTCTCTCTCGTCCACCAATTGAGGAGGAAACGTTTGTCAGGGGTTGGATCCCTCATTGATGTGGTCTCCAACAAATTAGAATTGATCTGCCAAAGAGAGGGCTTATTGATTGTCTCATGGAAATCAAATGAGATGAATGCGGATATGCTGTCTACCATGCTCAAGAATATTCTCGGAAACTCATTTGAGGGAGATGTGGTCCCTTTAGATGGAAAAAATGCTGTGCTAGGGGCCTCTCTAGGCTGGTAATGGATTTCTTGCTGAATTCGAACCACGAAGGTGTTGCATGACGTTTACCTCGATTTGCTGATGATGAAGACACTAAGTGGGTGATGACGGTAGTGCGCGTCCTCGGGATCCCTTTTCTCTCACGTTCCGTTGAGGTGTTGGGACCGACATTACGTAAATTTGGAGAGGTTAAAAAATCCTAGCTGATGGACGAAGACCTAGTTCTGATCCACCGATTACCTTGGTTCTGTTAGAGGGTCCAAAAAATATGAGTACAGAAGCTTCATGCTCCTTGAAGGTTGGTCGAGCATCATTCAATTTTGTTCATTTTCTCCCACTATCGCTGTCGAGCGTAATGCAGGAGGCCATAACGAGCTGTTCGTCAGTGGTGCGACCGTTAGGTGGAACGGTCGTTTCAAGCCTAAATTCGGAAAGAGGAGATTTGATGGAAAAATCAGGAGATCGCAACCGGTTTGAAACAGAGGAGGTCGCAGATCGTTCCAAGCTGGAGATCCCGCTTTCGACGCCTACTTTTCTCATTTGGACGATTCGTTCGATCCTCACCGCCCTAAGCTTTAGCGGGGCTCATTTTCCGTGTTTGATGTTAACATGTTACGCCTTGCCTCCTTCAGTTACTGCACTGGTACCCATTTATTTTTATTCGGGTGGAGGTTCCAGATATTGTTTGGACTTTGGGTCGGACTCTTGGGCTTCAGACTCTTTTAAAAACCCTTTCTCGAGTCTGAGCAGAAGGCCCATCTTGTTCGCCTCTAACCAAGATGTAGTCGTATTGTCCTCATCGTTACAGATCACCTTCGTAGAATCTTCGAGCCCCATTGATATCGATGCTTCATCCGTAACTAGCTCAGCTTTTGTTACGTCACGCGTGAACTCGAGCTCGGAGAATCCAGATCTGCTGCTCGCAAAAGCACATGGTGGTTCTAGGGGTACCACTACTCATGTTTGGAGCTCAGAGCTCTGCAAAGCAGTGGAGATCCTTGAAGATGTGGTTGGTCATGCCCCACTACTTTGTTGCATTTTGCTGAAACTTCCACCTCTTATTCTACATCAATCATGGTGTTCTTGGACGGAGATATCGACATACGACTAAAAAGTTACAAACCTAGAAGACAACAAAGTAAAGCTTTGAGAGAAGGTGCGGTAATTTCTGAGAACAAAGTACTGGTAGATTCGACAGCTAGGGTGATACGAACTTCGGGATCTAAGCAGGTTACTCAATGAAAATTTTGACTTGAAATGCTAGGGGTCTGGGTGACTTAGAGAAACGGAGATCGTTGGGAGCTCGTTTTATTAATTGGGGCTGTGATATTGTGCTCTTGCAAGAGACAAAACTCTCTTCGTGTTCCACCATTTTATGGGGATCTATGAGGGCATGATACCTTTCGGGTGTGTTTGGTTCGTGGGTTATCCAGGGGTGGATAACTCAGTTTTGTGTTTGTGTGTTTGGTTGGTGGGTTAAGGGTTGGAAGGGTTTGTGATGTGATTGTATTGGAATTTGAAAAAGTTTTTTGTAGTTATTATGATATGATTGTATTGAAATTTGAAAAAGTAGGTGGTTGTTGTGATGTGATTGTATTGAAGTTTGGAATAGTGAGTAGAAGTTGAGTATTTTATTATTTTTAGATGATATGATGGTATAATATATAATTTTTTTGATGGGAAGGGAATGGGCCCCACTAGTGGGTTAAAAGTGGGGGTTTTGGGGGGGTACCCACCCAAAGTGGGGGGTAACCCCCAACCCGTTTTAAGGCCCTAGATGCGACTTATACTGCAGGGGGTCTGATTATTGCATGGAAGGAGTCTGGTCTTTTGGTGCTTTCTGAAACATAGGGCAAACCTGTACTTACGGTTCTTCTGGAGAATAATTCGTCAGGGTCTAAGCTGGCGGTTTCGTGTGTATATGGCCCTTGCATGCAGAGTTTGAGGCAAGAGTTGTGATCTGACATTCGCAAGGCAAGAAATAGTTGCCCTGGGGCGGCATGGCTTGTTAAGGGAGATTTTATTGTCTCTCTATTCTCTTTTGATCGCCGTCGATCACATGTGGTTAGGATCATGGCTTTGTGGATTTTGCTGGCCTTATTTATGAGCTATATCCGGGGGTACTTTTTGCAGCCGACACAAGATTTACGTGGAGGAATTCGGGGATCTTGTCCCCGTATTGATCGTTCTCGCTTCAATGGATCTTATGGATGCGTTCCCTCTGTCCATTTGCACTTATAGAACTCGTACGAGCTCTGACCACTCTCCTCTCGTATGGGAATCGAGCGTTGATTCATATCTACAAGGTTTCTTTAGATTTGAGCGTGCCTGGCTGTAGGATGCCTCCTTTCGGGATTTGGTAATCAACCATCGGTCCACCATCACTATTTCGGGTTCATTTGCCTCACGTTTCGCGCAAAAATTAGTCTCGCTTCGCAAGCTCCTTTGTACATTTAAGAAGGAGACCAGAGGTGCAAGATTAGCTCGTCGTTTGGTGACAGAGGTTGAGATCAACAAACTAGATGGCCTGGATGATACGAGAGAACTTGTAATGGATGAATTAGTTGAAAGAGCTTCATCACAGAAAATTATCGAAGCAGAGGACAAGAAAATGGTAGACAGTGGAAACAACTCTCTAGGCAGTCTTGACTTCATGAGGGTGATGCCAACACCGCTTATTTCCTCCAAATTGCTAGCGGAAGATGTCATCACAACATGATTCATTCAGTGATGGTGAATAGCAACATGATGGAGGGTGATCGTAAGATGGGAAGAGCTATTGCTGACCATTTCCATGAGTTTTCAAGAAGACAGGAGGGTAGGACTTGGAGATGAACCGGTCTTGGGGCGTCTTAAGTTTCAGAACCTCGCACAAATCATCTTATTCAAAGCTTTACTATGGAGGAAGTGGAAAATGCAATATGGAATTTGAATGCTGACAGTGCTCCTGACCCTGACGGTTTCCCCATCTTCTTCTTTCGAGAATTTTAGTTGTTGTTGGGTAATGAAGTACTGGAAGTCATTTAGGAGTTCACCGGAGGTAATGCATATTTTGAGAGGGTTAACAAGGCCCTTATCTTTCTCCTGCCCAAGGGGATATCTGAGAGAGTTGAGGACTTCAGGTCGATTGCACTCTCAAATGCTATTTATCTTATCGCTGCGAAGGTCTTAGCCATCAGACTTAGCAGGGTTATGGATCATATCATCTTGCCGCTGCAGTCAACCTTTATTCCTAATAGACAAATTGTAGATAGCTTGGCCATTGCAACTTGAATTATGGCTGTGAACCATAGACATGTGCAGAGAATGGCTATAGCAGAAATGAAAATGCTAAGATGGATGTGTGGACATACACGTAAAGATCGGATTCTGAATAATGCAATCAGAAAGAAAGTTGGTGTAGCTCCGATCGAGGATAAGATGCGAGAAAACCGCTTAAGATGGTTTGGTCATTTGCAAAGAAGGTCAACTGATGCA
This sequence comes from Ottelia alismoides, assembly GCA_037367405.1. Taxonomy (NCBI): domain Eukaryota; kingdom Viridiplantae; phylum Streptophyta; class Magnoliopsida; order Alismatales; family Hydrocharitaceae; genus Ottelia; species Ottelia alismoides. Next base: position 277,917 of record JAZKJV010001236.1, read on the forward strand.
CCGATTAGGAGATGCGAGTGTTTGGATGTTGAGCCGGCTAAGAGAGGGCGAGGACGGCCCAAGAAGTGTTGGAAAGAGACTATACGAAGGGATCTTAGTTTTTTGGATATAAGTCCGAGATTGACCCAAGATAGATCTGAATGGAGGCGAAGAATCCATGTAGCCGACCCTACTTAATTGTGGGAAAAGGCTTTGTTGTTGTTGTTGTGGAAAAGATGAGTTAAGGGGGTTCTCTGGAATTGGACTTCTCCATGGCATATGACACAGTTTACAAGCGATTCCTGTGGGCGGCTCTATGCAGACGAGGTTTTCCAGAGGGTTGGATCGCTTGGATGAAACGCTGTGTCACCACTGCCTCTTACTCGGTACTCGTAAATGGTCATCCTGAGGGAGTTTTTTTTTCCAACCACAATAGGGCGTTCGACAGGGATGTCCCCTCGCTCCTATGTTGTTTGTTATAGCATCAGATGTACTTGCATGCATGGGGGATCATGTCATTCGGAGCGGTACCACCTCAAGTTATTCTATTGGCGATATTTCCATTCCTCTATTATGGTACGCGGATGATACCATCTTCTTTATTGAGGGAGTCAAAGACGAAGATGAGGGAATGACCACTGCTTTAGAGATTTTTAGTGAACTATTTGGATTGGTTATCAACCATGGCAAATCCATGGTTGTTCCTTTTGGTCACTTTGATGTCGTCGCTAGAGAGTGCTGCGAGGTGCTGGGCACGGATTGTGGCAATTCACTACCTTAGTCTACCCCTGACCAGTGGAAGAATCAAGATGTCTGACTGGCTGCCAATTATTGAAAAAATGGAAAAGAAGCTCTCATGCTGGAAGGTGGCTATCTTGTCTGGAGGTGGTCGATTAGTGCTGCTTAAGGCGGTTCTCTATGCTATTCCTGTTTTTTTCATGTCGTCCCGTCTTCTCCCTATTAGTTTTAAGAACATGTTAGAGAAGATCATGCGGAGATTTCTTTGAGGAAAAACTGGTCGGGAGGGTCTTGTTATCCATCTGACGGTCTGGGAAACTGTAATTCTGTCACAGGTGGATGATGGTCTGGGGGTTAATCTATTGGACTACTTGAATAAACACCTACTGTTGAATTGGGTTAGTAGACTTTGGGGAAGAGATGAAGCCATCTGGTGCAGACTCATTCGGAGCATATACATATTGGGGATCCGATTAACATGCCTCAACAACCGCATTCTCACTCCTCTGCTTTCTAGAAAGGTATCACCACAGTTCTTGTTTACTTTCAGGATCTTTTTCGACCGGCTCTTGAAAATGGAAACTTATTCGCTTTCTGGAAAGACAATTAGACTAGAGAGGGGGCTTTTTTATCCATTAGATTCCATAGGCTCTTTGCTTTGGCTGTCAACCGTGATGCACGGGTGACAGATTGCTGGATTGACGGTAATTGAATGCCTTCTTTCACGTCCGACTTTTCCGATCAATGCTTAGAGGATTTCCTCCTTCTGCTGACTCCCTTAGACAGACTGTTTGTCCAACTGACGGACGGGATCATTAGTTATGGGAAAAATAACCGTTCTCGGTGAAAAAGGCCTACATAGCTATCTCCAGGCCACTGCCTCCTAGGACAGATGCCTTGATTCGTGATTGCAACTTTATTTGTGAGCTTCAACTGCCAAGCAAAATTGGTTTCTTTATGTGGCCTCTAGGGAGAAGACATATTATGACTAAAGACCACTACAAGAGACTCTTCAGGGATTTCTCTAATAGGTGCCTCCTTTGTGAGATACGGATTGAGACAATGGATCATCTTTTCTTTCAGTGTTTTAAAGACGTCTCCAATTTGGGAAGATTCATGTATGAGTTGGTTGAACCTTCAGAATCTGGAATTGTTTCGGGATTCGTTGTTCCAAGGAAAATGCCGTGCTAAAGAAGACCTCCTTCGTCTGGTGGCTTTGATATGGGTTATTTGGTTAGCAAGAAATGGTGCCTCCTTTGTGAGATACGGACTGAGACAATGGATCATCTTTTCTTTCAGTGTTTAAAGACGTCTCCAATTTGGGAAGATTCATGTATGAGTTGGTTGAACCTTCCGAATCTGGAATTGTTTCGGGATTCGTTGTTCCAAGGAAAATGCCGTGCTAAAGAAGACATCCTTCGTCTGGTGGCTTTGATATGAGTCATTTGGTTAGCAAGAAATGGTGCTATCTTTTTGTCTCATCGTTTTATAGCGAAAATGTAATGTCATTTTAGCCTTTTAGGTCTCTTCTCGAGTCCTGGCTCCTGTAAGTTTTCTTGTACTTTTCTCCTTTTTTGAAATATATTTGGGGTGGACACCGTAGTTTGTTTCCCCCTCTTTGGATTAAAAAAACTTTCAACATAGATTTGAGAAAGAATCCATGTAGCCGTCCCTACTTAAAGTGGGAGAAGGCGTCACCAATTTTTGTCTGTGTGTTAATCAATATGTACAAATATAGGGCGGTGAGTAGTGAGTACTAGTCTTTGATGTGAAACCAATCCTAACGAATTGTGCCTTTGGCTTTCGATGAATAACTGAAGGCATTATACAGATTATAACTAATAGTATCACAATTGACAAAATAAAACAAAAGTCTTCAAGTTGTCTTTGGGTGTGCGATGAATAAATGGGCTCACACCAAGGTTTCTTTTATCTGACAGAAAAAAAACAGCCACAGTATAGGTATGTGCCCAACACACCGAGGTATCTTTATCTATAAAACATGCTCCTGTTGCTTTATATGTATGCATAGCTTCGTGGTACCTTAAATGGAAGAATTCAGATACATACTGAAATGTCATTTCAGTATGATAAAATTATTCTATTTCTTTCTGCTATTATTAAAACAAAGATTTCGACGATATGACATGTAGAGAGAAACACGGCCGTGCAAACTTCAATA